>SRSE01001235.1:0-186665 GCA_005024645.1 Planiliza haematocheilus
TAACTGTGGTCAGCCGGGGCTAACCTGGGAATGGCGTGGGCGCAAAACCTCCACATAAGCTGGTATTTTCTTTTTTCTCTTTCCCTGTTGCTGGGGAAAATAAACCACCGTGGAGCCCCCTCTCTCCCCCTCAGGCCCTCTCCCACGTTTAAACATGTTATCCTCCACATCTGTAATAATAAGGGGTCATTTGTTGTGATTACGGCTTTTATCTGAGACCTGCATCTTACATCCACAACATCCTCCCCGTTACACCTTCCTCCCCGCGCTGGTGTGTGTTTACACTCTCGTCTGCGGAGGCTTAATGCGCTGGCACTGTGACCGATATGCATGCACAGTAACCATGTACAATAATATACAGGGCAGTAATAGTGGGAGACCACACCGCGGCTACTGATCCTCTGCAGATGTGCAAGAAAACAAACTTATTTGTTGCATGTATTATTTTTTTGCATAATGGCTCCTATTAACACTGAGTCCCAAATTATTCTGCAAATAAGATTTCAAGTGTTTTTTAAAATCTCAGAGAGCTTCGGGTACTTGGGGAGGTTGTTTCCACGTCGTTAAGCAAATCGTAGGTTTTATGCAGGATGAGGAAAAAGGGAAGATATTTAGGAAATGGTGCAAAAGACGGGATATTTTGGGAAATGGTGCATGCATGAAAGTTTCTGAACCTCTGGATGTAAAGGCGACAAATCCTCTGCATGATTGCACGTGCACCGATCTGGCGTAGTGAATTTGGAGGCCAGAGTGTCATTGCTGTGAGGTGGAGGAAGGGCTAGACGGTGCAAAAGTTTCCCAGCAGAACGTTGAAGAGGAAGTCAACGCTATTCCCTTCTCCCGTCTGTAAATGAACAGAAACCAAAGACAAAATGTCACCGTGTCCCGTCTCTCGTGAGGAAGCGGCGTCTTCTCGTCTCCCACATCCACGTCTCAGTCCGGTTGATGTGACACTCTGCTGCTGGAAGAATAATGTAGCTTGTCAAAGCGGCGGCAAAGCGACGGCTACGACATAAATAAAAAGCAGCGGCTTCTTCTCCTGAAACTCAGAGTGACAGCAGCTTGTTTTAAGTCAAAGCCGTAATGCTTCCAGATCTGTTTCATTTCGAGGAGTCGGCGGCGTTGCACGGTTCCTCGTATCTTCCTCCTCTCATCTCCCTCCCTCCTTCCGCACCTTGCCACAGATTAAAGCGTCGCATCCGAATCTAAAAGGATTAAAGGGGATAAAAAAGACGCACTTTTACATTTCCACACAATTACCTTTTCACTTTCTGCTCGTCTGATTTTTCCCTGTTTTCTCCCACCTTCTCCTTCTGCAGATCTAAATCAGTGGTAATCAGTGAATCAGGAGGAGGGTAAATCCAGGCGGTAATAATCACTTAAACAAGCGTCAGTGTGTGTGGATTAAGCTTTAAGCTTTTATTTACCTCTTAGAAATTACTATTGCCTCATATGAAAGCATATTATACTTCCTCTTATCTCTTGTGATGTGAGCCGCCGCTTTACTTTCAGCTTATTTGCAGCCATCACGTTACTGAATGTACTTTTGTTCAGACAGAAATGCTTTTTATTTCATGTTTACTCACGTTTCTTCCTGCAGCCTGCAAACACATCGCCGCAATATAAAAGCCCTTTAATGGCCCGCCTGTCCCGGACTTCCTCTCGATGCTCGGGTGCTTTCACCGTCTCAGGTCACCACAACGCCGCTGTCCTCGGTGGAGGGCCAGATTCAGCGGCCCCCGGGGGCCTCGGCGTCGCTCAGCAGACGCACAAACAAATGACCGTATCATCTTCAGTGATCACTTCATGTGATTGTGTCCACGTCGTGTAATGTCGTCGCTGATTGCTTCACCCTTTTTCATCCGTGCTATCTGCAGCAAAATAGTTGTTGGTTATTTATTTTTATTTTTTTGTGGGACTGAAGTGATGGTTCTACTTTATTCCACGTTGAAACGTTTTTTTTTTTTTTGTTTTGTTTTTAAAGTTGGCTCTGAACTTTGAACAGTGTAGAGGAAAAATAAAATAAACAGGTTTTAGCTTTAACGCTGACGGGGGACGATGCCAAGCTATGCTCCACATTCAGATGTTTATTACACAAGTAACAGATCAGATAGACAGATAGACAGATAGATATACTTTAAATA
Organism: Planiliza haematocheilus; assembly: GCA_005024645.1. Taxonomy (NCBI): domain Eukaryota; kingdom Metazoa; phylum Chordata; class Actinopteri; order Mugiliformes; family Mugilidae; genus Planiliza; species Planiliza haematocheilus. The sequence continues at coordinate 2,145 of SRSE01001235.1, forward strand.
TCCCATGGGTAATTCAGTATCCAGTAGCATCAGTTGCATAGAGACCGGGGAAATTACAGTACAAATTAATAGTAATATATATATAAAGATATATATAAAATACACAAAAATCTGGCTATAAATATATATAAATTATATGAAAAAATATATAAAAATAATGTATACAAAATAGATTAGAAATATATTAAAATGATATGGAAATAAATAAATATAAAAAACATACATGACAAAATATAAAGTATATAAAAATAAATAAATAATATGCCATGTATATATATATATATATATATTATACTCACATATATATTTGGATGCTATAAGAAAGCATCTAAATATGCTAAAGTATGTATAAATATATAATAAAAAAATATATAAAAACATACATGACAAAATAAAAAGAATATAATATATATATATATATATATATATGAGAATATACAATAAAAATATACTAAAGTATATATAAAATATATATTAAAAAAAATGTGAAATGTATAAAATATGTACCAAAAACATGCACAAAATTTTATGTTAGATGTATATAAAAAATAAGCAAGTTTATATTTGATGCAGTAAATATGTAGATGTGTGGTGATATAACAGGACTATTATCGTGCACAATAACTGAGTTTAAGGCAGCGTATGAGTAAATGAGATTATATAAATACTGTACAAACCAACAGAAACATGTCTGTTTTAGATGTTTAAGGTATTAAATCCATCATACTGAGTCCAGTTGTGTCCTCCTCACAGGGAGACGCTGCAGAGACGCATGTCCCGAGCAGACGGTGCGTTACAAAGACTGCTCGGCGTCGGAGAACATTCGCGGGACCCTCCCGATGAAACGCGCTTTGTTAGAGGGAGCCAGCCAGAGCCTCGCTTTGTGAAGTAAGTTTGAAAAGTGGAAAAAGTAGACAAACATCAATAGAGCGAGTTCAGTGAAGACGGCTGGAGAAAACACAGACAGAATGAACGTGTAGTTCACAGCAGGTGGTTCGCTGCTGCTCGTCTTTTTCCTACAGGCATAAGAAAGCGCCTGGTTAAGTGTGTGTGTGTTTGTGTGTGTGTTCGCGTCTCCGCGCATCCTTGCATGGCAGCGCTGTGTGGATTTCATCCTCTCGGGCGCTGAGCAGAGGTGTGTGCATGTGTTTGTCTAGTATGGATTGGGTCGGTGCAGCCAGGCATGTTTTCAAACAGCAGACAGATCAGGGTCCATGCTCGGGTCTGTCAAGTGTGGAAATGTACCGACAGATATCGGCTCCTCTCTCCTGGTCCGAGGCTGGAGTGAAAGGATGCCACCTTTTTGTTCTGGTTTGCTCTCCAGGGTTCGCCGACCTCTGGGAGTTATTCTTAATTTTGGCGCGAGATGAGGGAGGAAGTTGTTTGGAAGCGGGCGACACCTCTGCATCCAGGTTCTTTGTCAGCAACGCTGCCAAGACATCACAGGTAGCTTGGTATCGAGCTTGGTCTGCACTAAAATACGTCGACAGGAACTAGTTTCCTCTTCTTTTCTTAAAAGTTCCCAAGAAAACAAAGCTTTACTTTTGCTCCCGAGTGGAAAATATCACCGTTAATCATTTTATTTGTTGGATTTCAAGCTTAGAAGTCCAGATATTTGCCAGCTCTCAGGACTAAGGCAACATGCGATGTAAACCTAGATAAGGTTGTCGACCCTCAACTTCAACAGCAATCTGACATATAGAGTTGGTAGTTGGACCTTAAACCGTTGGCAATTGCCCATTGGGTAGGTTGAGCCTCGTTGTTTTGGTGTCAACCCAAAAACGCTGAAAGGACGATGCCGTCAACTTTATTGCTCAGTTTTCTTCTCTTCTTCAAAGTGGGAAACACCGTTGGAAGCATTTTGTTTGGAGATATCACCTGAATATGGGACGTTGTAAACATCGTTGCCCAACTTCAACATCAATCTGGCATGTCAGGTTGCTAATTGACACCCAAACCGTTGGCCGTTGCCCATTGGGTAGCTTGAGCCTTGTCTGTTTTGGTGACAGGAAGATGGCGTCAACTTTATTGCTCAGTTTTCTTTAATCCATCTAAGCGGAAAACACCATCATTAAGCATTTTGTTTGGAGATATCACCTGAAGATGGGATGTTGTAAACATCTTTGCTCAACTTCAACACCAATCAGGCCTGTGGAGTTGCTAGTTGACGCCCAAACCGTTGGCCAATGGCATAGAAGTTGCATCGGCCGGTGAAGATACTCAACCAAAACATGCTAAAACCGTTGGCCGTTGCCCATTGGGTAGCTTGGTGCTAACCCAAAAACGCAGGCAGGAAGATGGCGTCAACTTTATTGCTCAGTTTTCTTTTCTTCTTCTAAGCGTAAAACACCATCATTAACCATTTGGACAACGTCATGGACAACGTCTCTTGGAGGTTGCTGGGCGATGGCTCCTGCTTGGGACATGACGTCTTAGCGTTGGTTAACAGCTTCAACAAAGACGCCACGATGGTTTTAAAAGCTCCAAAGTCTCAAACTACAAACCTTCCAGGAAGTTTTTTTATTTTTCCCCCAGTGTTGCTTCCCTCTCTCCTCCTTTCTCCTCTTCCCTGAGCAGGGCGGCCATGTTGGAAGTCGCTCACTCCTTCCACCATCTGCTGTCACCAGAAGCTCGAGAACTCTTTGAAGAACAGCGCCCTCCTCCCGTTTTCGAGCCACAAAGCAAGGTCCCCCTCTCCAAATCTGAACAGGTGGCTCACGATGAAACGTTGGACGAGCCGACGGGTTTATCCTCAACGCTTCCGGGAATAAAATAAATGAATAAAATAAAAAACAGGGACTTATTGCTATTAATATATGTAAAGCGCGGTTAATGTGGCGTCTAATTTCAGGTAGCGTCGCTCGATTTGAAGCTTAAACGCTGCAGAAAACACTTCAAAGTGTTCACAGAGAGTTTTTTTTTTGCACGGAGCAGTGTGTTGGAGAGCAGAGGGGGACTTTAGCACACCAGATGGACTCTGTCACGCTCCGGCTCGAGGCCTATCTGCCGGCCTCAGAATTTCATTAGTAGCTTGGCCCCGGTCGCAAGTTTGAAGAGCGTAAGAGGTTCCGATCAAAGGATTAGCAGCACATCTGAAGCAACAAATGGCCCGCTCTTCTCTTGCAACCCTCCCACCTCCACAGAAAAAAAAAAAGAAGAAGTGCCCGGACCTGGCCAGAATGGAGGAGAGAGGGGGCTACAAGTGTGCGGCGGCGGCGGCGTCAAGCGGTTAATTAAAGCGACAAAGAACAATAGGGACGCTGGTGCTAACGTGTTACTAATGTGTTTTATTTAGCCGCTCAATGAGCTGGGATTAGAACGTGCAATAATCACAGTTTACACGTTTTATTTTCTCCCTCCTGTGCCACTTCAGGAAGTCTAAACTTTTCTTGCGTTTAAATATAAATTCTTAATAATAATAATAATAATAATAGAGCGCTTCCTCGGTCAGACGGGGACTTCTGCTGGAGTTTGTTGAGTTGCTTGAACGCACCGTTAGTAAACAGCGTGTCCAGTGCTCCTCTTTTCTTTCCCCCTCTTCCCTCCTACTTCTCTATTTGATCAATGAACTCAATTACAGCCGTGTCCTGAGGTTTTCCTCTCGTCCTGCTCCCTCTGATGATGCATCGCATCAGCCACACCTGACACCCCCCTCCTTTAAAAATCTCTTCAATAAAATAAACGGGAGGTGGGGTGGGGGTACGGAGGGCTTCCTGCTGCCTCCCATGCATCCCTCCGTCTTCCACACCCCGAGCCCCGGCCAGACTCTCCCGTCCTAACAGCTCCACTGCCCAGCCCACGTCTGATTCCTCTCCGCAAGGCTAGCCTCTAATAGATTCCCCCAACTCCCCATGTATTATTAATGCTTACTGCTCTCCAAGGTGGCAGTGACAAATAGGGAGCAAAATTCACTGACTAGCGGTGAATGTACTTTTTAGTCATGCTTGAGCTTCCCCTAGTCCATACTGCTGCCAGTTGGAAGACTTCTCTCTTCTCCGCCTGCCCCCCCTCCAGCCCTTCAGCCCTCCAGCCCTCCAGCCTCCATCCTCCCTTCGCTCTTCATCTTCTCCACCTTTTCAACATATATCAGACGACATCTCTTCTTTTATAGTTGAATGAAACTGAAATATCTTTAAACGAGTTGAATGAAACACCTAAAAGTAATGAAAGCTCTTTATTTAGCCTTTGAAATCGAACAAAACTAAGCTTTGATGATTTATAGTCAACCTCAGAGTGTTCATGTTGTAAGAATTAAACCTTTTTAAAGACTGAACCGAGCAGAAAAGGACCTTAAAGTGATGAGGATCTGTCAGGACTGAAAGATGATTGGATTTTAAAAAGGTATGACGACAGAGAAGAGATAACCCTAATCCAAATTGATGCAACCCTATTTGTCGATTTGGTGAAAATCTCTTTGATTATTGATTGAAACTTCCTTGAAACTGAAATATCTTTAAGTCGGACACTTGAATGCATTGCAAACACAAACTAACACTTCAAACTAAAGCTCTCGATTTTAGCCTTTGAAATCAAACAAAACCTAAAAACCAAACGTTTTATGGAGCGTTAAATAAATACAAACTAAACTTCGATAATTTATAGTCAACCTCAGAGTGTTCATGTTGTTTAATGGTGATAATTAAACTTTTTTAAAGACTGAACCGAGCAGAAAAGGACCTTAAACTGATGAGGAAGCGGTTTCCTGCATCTGTCAAGACTGAAAGATGATTGGATTAAAAAAAAAAGTATGACAACAAAGAAGAGCTAACCCTAACCCTATGAAACCAACAGCAGCTTCTATTTGGTGAAAATCTCTTTGATAATTGACTGAAACGTCCTTGAAACTGAAATATCTTTAAATCAAACACTTGAATGCATCACAGACACAAAAAAACACGTAAAACTAACAACAGTTCTTGATTTTAGCCTTTGAAATCAAACAAAACCTAAAAACTGAACGTTTTATGGAGCGTTAAATAAATGCAAACTAAGCTTTGATGATTTATAGTCAGCCTTAGAGTGTTCATATTGTTTGACGGTAAGAATTAAACCTTTTTAAAGACTGAATTGAGCAGAAGAAGACCTTTAACTCCCGGGGAAACTATTTCCTGCGTCTGTTATGACTAAAAATGACTGGATTTAAAAAAGTATGACGGCAGAGAAGAGCCAACCATAAATTTCTCCAATCAACGACAGCATCAGTTCTTCTCATCGTCCGTCTCTTTGTAGATGGTCGTTGGTCTATTGTGGACCTTTTAGGCTCTGGTTGCCGAGGACACCTTTCATATTTCTGAGTAAAAACCAGAGTAGCTTTAAATTTATCTGCTCTACGCTTTGAAAAGCTTCTGGAAATCAACAAGCTCAGACGTCCACATCTTCCAGCTCCTTGATTCACCAATAAACTCTAACCTCAGGTTCCCTATAAAGTTGAATTACAGTGGCATGGTCCACTCTTTCCATTGAGAAAGCCAAGCACAGGCATGTAGCGAGAGCTCCACATTCACATCCAGCCTGGAGGGACAGCATCTGCACAGTTTAACCCAGATTGCTGTGTCTTGCTGGGCCTCCACCTCCCGCTGATCCCCCTACCTGGATGTGACAGGAACAGGAGAAACGGGCAAAACAACAACAACAACTCGTGTGTTTGCCCTCCTGAGAAACGGCTCGGCTCACAACAAATCACACACCACCGACCCGCCGGGTGATTTTTAAGATATGAGACAAGCCTCACCTGGAAGTGGACGCGCGAGGAGCAAAAGCATATGTTGGCCCAATGGACACCTTTATCTCAGGGGCCTCCAGGTTCTCCTGTGGAGCCACCGAGTGTTTTTAGTTCTTTACAGGAAGCTTCTAAAAATAACCAGATTCATTGCAGCAACTAAAATAAGTTAAATGCTAAATGCTACTTTATTATCCACTCTACTGTCCTCTGTTATAAACGTGTGTCAGTCAAAAGGCAATAACGTCAAGTAGGGTACTTAGATGAGACTAATTTAGCTTCATAGTTAGCTTGTTAGCATAAATAGCAGCATGATGCTCCATGAAATGTCATACTCTTCAATTTAATTTGTTGCCACAAAAGTCATGAAGCAATAACTCCATGTAGTGCACTTAGATGGGGCTAATTTAGCTTCAGAGTTAGCTTGCTAGCATACATAGTAGCGTGATATGTCGTCAAATGTCAGAAGGCAATAACTCCATGTAGCGCTAAAAAAGCAACTTTTAAAGTACTTAAATGAGGCTAATTCAACTTTGTAGTTAGCCTGTTAGCATAAATAGCAGTTGATGCTCCATGAAATGTTGTATTATTCAATTTAATTTGTTGCCAGAAAAGTCCAAAGGTAACAACTTCATGTAGCGCACTTAGATGAGGCTAATTTAGCTTCATAGTTAGCTGGCTAGCATAAATAGCAGCGTGATATAGTGTCCAATGTTTTTATACTTAATTTGTTGCCAAAAAAGTCAGAAGGCAATAAGTTCATGTAGCGCAAAGCAACAACTTTTAAACTACGTGTTAGCATGAGGCTAATTTAGCTTCGTAGTTAGCTTGCTAGCATAAATAGCAGCGTGATGCTCCATGAAAAGTCGTATTCTTCAACTTAATTTGTTGCCACAAAAGTCAGAAGGCGTTAATGTCATGTAGCGCAGAGCAGCAACTTTTAAAGTACTTAGATGAGACTAATTTAGCTTCATAGTTAGCTTGTTAGCATAAATAGCAGCATGAGACGTTGTCAAATGTTTTTTTTTGTTGTGAAAGAGCAGCAATGTCATGTAGCGCAAAAACAAAACAACAAAACAGCAACTTTTAAAGAACTTAGACGAGACAAATTTAGCATAGTTAGCTTGTTAGCATAAATAGCAGCATGATACGTTGTCAAATATTTTTTTTGCAGCAACGTCATGTAGGGCAAAACAAAACAGCAACTTTTAAAGAACTTAGATGAGACCAATTTAGCTTCATAGTTAGCTTGTTAGCCCCTTAATTTGTTGCCACGACGCTTGCTAGCAGCTTGCTAGTTTTGGTAGGCTAACGCTAACTGCCTGATCCAATCAAATGACAGGGATGCACATATCAGTGATTAGCTTTAGCTCGTCAGCGTCTCGTCTCCGTCCCTTGGCTGCCACCGTACGCTGATTAAATGTTTGTTTTGGTTTGTCCGTCTCAGCGTCCCAGATGAGGACAGCTAACCTTTTTTAATTCTCAACAAATGGATTTAACATGAACCTGTTAACAAGTGTTTGATCAAGGTTCAACACCAGCCCCGACTCTGCCACGGCTTCAGTTCACGGGTCGGCTTCAGCCGGCGTCGGTAATTACAGCGGCGGGTCAACCGTTCCCGAGGAGGTGGGAGGTGGTGGGGTTTCTCTCCCCATCCTCCCCCTCCTCCACTTACCCCTTCTCCCCCGCCTCCGTCTTCATTCGCCGTGACGCGAGAACTCTCTCTACAGCTGTTCCCCTGTTGATCAATTAAAAACATGCTTTGGTGAAATAATTAGCTGACATTTGCTCCTACTTAACAGATGTTTCTGTGTGGATCCCGCCTGTAAGAAAGTACAGAGGTGGAGGAACCGCTGTGTGTGTTGCTGGGTGATGGTACAGGAGGAGGTGGAGGAGGTGGAGGAGGTGGAGAAAGAGGAGGAGGAGGGCGTTTGCACATTTTCTGCTCAGGAAAAAGAAAAAGGTTGCTTTTCAAAGTTGTGCACATCTTTTAATGCAATTATGAGAGGTGGCCCCGCCCCCTCGCTGAAATGATCTGAATGCTAATGTGAGCGTTGATCATCATAGTTAACCATCGTTTACATAATTACCCCGTAATTAGCATCGCATTACGGCTATATCATCGGCATTAAGCAATTAATTAAACCCAAATATGGGCCGTTGCGTCGGCGTTGTTTGTTGCTGAGCGTCTCCTCCAAACCAACCATCACCAAATCCGACGCTTCGATTTCCCAAACAAGTACATTTTCACTTGGCTACTTTCGGCTGCCTTTGAAGGCTCCTGGAGTTGGAATATTGATCGGGATGCCACTTAGAAAGCAAACAGAACCGGTCGACGGTGTGTGTTTGTCGGGGGAGGCGAGGGCCGGATAGACGTGTAAGTAAATACAACGAAATGTAAGGTGATGATGCGTCGCTGTTAATTTAAATAAACGGCGGCGGGGTTCTGTGCACGCCGTGAGGAGGTTAAAGAGGAGGTGGGGACGGCGCACGGCTTGTCAGGATTAGGCCGACGGGGGTTGTAAAACCTCCGCCTGATGAGGTGACTAGCTCTCCCTCTCAGCTCCAGCGCTTTACAGATTTGCCCACCTCCCTGGAACTTTCTCCCGTCATGCTGCAGCCTCTTCCTCTTCCTCCTCCTCTTCCTCCTCCTCCTCCTCCTCCTCCTCCTCCTCCTGTTTGAAGTCCACTCTTCTTGCATGCTCCGATGCCATCCATGCCGACTTTATGTTTCAGGCTAAATTGGCTGATTTCATTACCATTCAGGTGAAGACTGTGTACTTTCTTCTTCTTCTTCTTCTTCTCTTTAAAAAAAAAAGCTGCAGGTGCAAAAGGTTTTAACCGTTAGCAGCCGAGACGCGGCCCAGGCTAATCCCCGAGGTATTTAATGAACTTTTTTTTCTCTTAAAACCGCCTCTGCTAATACTCAGAGGCCGTGGAATCCACTCAGATAACCTGTAATAGAGGTTTTAAGGAAGAGGAACGATTTAAATTCCTCAGGCTTGTCTGCTTTTATTTATTTTATTTTTTATGTATTTTTATTCTTTGACTCAAACGTGGAGTGTAGTCTTATTATTATTATTGAGAGGTGGATTGCTGAACCGTTTTGGGAGATCCAGTGGACGTGACGCCTGCAGTGCTCTTATTTTTTATTTTTTTTACACCTCGCCTTGTCTGATTTATTAGCTCTGTTCCTGCAGCTGCACACACACACACACACACACACACACACACACACACACACACACACACACACACACACACACAGAGGACATAAATAAAATAAAATAAAATAACACAAACAGCCAAAAGAAAAAGCTGTCGGAACGATAACGCTTCCTCGCTGGCGAATTACCTTTCCCCGTGCCTGTGATTCCAAAAGGTTTTACAGAAACAGGAAGAGAAGGGAAATAATAAAATAAATAAATAATAATAATAAAAAAAAAGAATTATCCCGAGGCTATTTCTTTTCTTTCTTTTTTTTTTTTTTGTTTCTCCAGACGCAGAGAAACAAAATGAACTCCCAAGTTCAGGTTGAGGCTCGGCTTTGCCCCGAGGTTTCTGCCGATGAAAGTGTGTGTGAGGAGATTCGGCCTGATTCTCCTCCTCCTCCTCCTCCTCCTCCTCCTCCCACGATCTCCCCCCCTTCTTCTCTCACCTCTCGTGCACACATGCGCCCATCCTGCAAGAGACGAAGTGACAGGACAATTTGCGTCGCTGCCCACTGACAAACTTACCGACGTGATTGCATCCGCGCCGAAGCTCAAAATCCTCTTTTTGTTTATTTATTCATTTTGTTTTATTTTACCTCGACGCCGTGAAGATGTAGCTGGGAGTGTTTTACGCCCGTTTGTAGTCATGTGTCACGTCCGCTTTGGATCTCCCCGGTAAGGCCTCGGGGTCAGGTGTTAGGTTCAACACTTGCGTAGAAATCGGGATGACCTGTACCGCCTCGGGGCTGCAACACCAAACACAACAAACTGACAGGCAGCGGAAACGGCGGTAGCGGCGGCTAACACACCGCCAGGGTGGAATCATGGGTAATGGAAAGAACAGAGGAGGCTCAGATCCTCAGTTTGCTCAATAAACAGCTAAAAGTGCTCAAATGAGTCGTTAATGTCGTTCTTGGAGCAGAAATATAGAGATTTTAAAGCATTTTAGAGCAGCTAAAGCTAATCTAGAGCTACACAGGACGGGAATGCATGTCTAAAATAAAATAAGATAGATAAAAATTGTTTTCTTTTGTCTTGCATGGCTCAAAAACGCACAGAAAAAGGAGATGAAACGAAGGAAATCAGGACATTTACCTTAAAATTAAACATTTTAAGCTTTAGCTTCTGTAATGTGCATTAAAAGTAAGAGTTTATGAATGAAATAAACAGAAAAGCATGTTCAGAAATCATTAGACTCTGCAGAGAACTGAAATTACCCATAATTCCACGCTGCGTTGGCTATTAGGACATTTCTGCGTCTCTGATCAGCTTTTATTTGCCTTTTTTTACCTGAATATATTTATTTTTATAGATTTTATTTGTGTTTTTGTTATTTTTTTTGTTTGTGCAGAAAAGTGACGGAGAAACTTTAATTTAAAGATGCATGAAGTCGAGTAAAGAAGAACACGACTTAATACACACACTGTTGTGTGTGTGTGTGTGGGGGGGGGGGGGGGGGGGGGGGGACAGAGAGCTGTGGCTGTATGACGAGGAAATAAAGAAACATCCAGAGGAGAGCGGCGTCCGCTCGTCCAGCCGTGGCCGATCAATAGTCTCGCCGAGCGTCCCGACACGCTGCCTCTCTGACTGGAGGGAGGGGGGTGGGAGTGAGGAGGGGGGGCAGGGAATAAGTTGAAGGGTTGGTGGGGTAGGGGTTGCGCCGGTCCATCATGGCGTGTCACGGCGATGAAATGAGTTGTCTCCAGCCACCAGATCGATGGCTGACACCAGAGCCCAAAGAAAAGAAAAGAGAAGGGGCGAGAGCGGGCCCGGGCGTCCCAAAGTTATTACCTCCACCTCGCTGTCAGAAAATCACGGCGTGATGCATTACATGTGTTCCCTGTTGTGTAGCGTGTGCGACGGGCGTAGGGCGGGGGGGAGGGAGGGGGCACAAACAGAGGGGAGCGGGATGAAAAATGCAGTTTCCGCTCCATTCGTTCTCCCATATACCACGGCGGACGGCGTGGCGAGCGGGGAGTGTCCCGACACACTCGGCTTTGTAAATAGGCATCAGTCACAGGAGCTCCTTTAACTCTACATCAGCTCCTCTATCGCTGTCACTAATTACTTTGACTTTTAAATTGTTTTATTTCACCTAAAAACACAAAGAGGAGGAAACAAGGCTTCATCCCAGGCTAGGCCAGGATAGGCCACGCCCCCTCCTCCACTCCTCTGACACCGATTGATCGTGACATGCTAATTTTTCAAGGGTTAGTTTCCAAAAATGCGCCTCACACGTAACGTCTGGACTTATTAATCCAGAAAACACAGCGTCTACTCGCTAATACCTCCCCCCTCCCTCCCCCCGTCTCCCCCTCATCCCGTCCCCTTCCTCCTCATTCGTTCGTCTGCTCCTGGCAATAATAAATCACGCCGTGACAAGTGGCGCACTCTTAACCTTGATGGACTGAGAACCAACGACCCCCTTCAAATAAAGGCTGATTACGCGATTGGCATCGATCATCGCTCTTGTCTTCTCCAATAAGGAGCTGCTTATTCCGCCGCTCTGACCCCGACGTCCCGGCCACGAAACGCGCCGTTTAAAAAGAAAACTCCTTACCTCCAAATAAATAAATCTAATAAAGCTCAACCCCATTTGAATCCTCGCAGCATCTCAATGATTTCTTGTTTTTAAACCATAAAGGAGATGATTTCCTTCCATAAACGTGTGATTTTATCAGATTAGATTTAATAGTTATTTTCTGGGATTCCCACGAGAGCCGCCAAACATTTACCTTCACGGGACAGTTTGTTTTTTTTACAGCAAAGATTTACACGTGATAATTATCAGTTGAGTCGTGCGTTCCCCCAAAGGGCTGTCCCGGGCGTTTCTGCTCACGTAACGCTCTTCCTGTTTACGGCCTTTTTTCTTTTTGGTCGACTGAATTTAAGGAGGGGGATTAAACAGGTGTCAGGAGCCCACGCTCACCTAAACAGATGAGTGACAACGATTAAATTAGCCGTCTGTTGTGTTCCTCTTTGGTGGGTTTTGGCGCAAAATGTTCGGTTTAACAAAATAAAAGAAGGAAGTAGAATAAAATAATGAATCCTCCGCGCTCCTGGCTCACGTGGATGTGAAACAGAAGAGGAAACACTTATTTGTGAGGTGATTTGTTTTAACGCTGGAGTTGCTCCTCTGGGAGCTGATGAAGATGTGAAGGGCCAATCAGATTGTCCAGGGAGGAGGGGGCGGGGCTTTGTGAGTTGAATTGGTTGGACGACTATCCAAAAAAAAAAAAGTCCTACTCTTCTTATCTGGTGCACAGAGAAGAGTTTGCTTTTTCATCCCCTAGCTCCTAATTTCATCCCCAAGCCTCTAAATATCATCCCAGGTTGGCGGGACGGGTAAAATAACAAACCTGTAAATAGTCCAGATGCGTCTGTTTGCTTTAGTTCAAAGAATAAGTTTATATTTTTAATGAATTATTCTTTCGCAAAACATTTTAAAAACAATCTGAATTCTTCATCCCGCGGGATGAAAAGCACTACATTAGCATTCTGCAGGAGTTTTGCCCCCCACAACTTATTAGAAACAAGTCCACCACCACCCCAGAGCCCCGTCCCCCCCGTCCCCCCCGTCCCCCCCGTCCCCCCCGTCCCCACCATCCCCGTCTTCCCTGGCCTCCCTCTCAGCACATTTCTCCCTCCCTGCGCCTCCCTGCGCCTCCCACTCGCTGGAGATCAATTTGTCTTGCCGACATGAATCCATATTCTGCTCATCGCAGGTACTGCTCCTTCCAGGCCCCGTCCCGCCTTCGCCCCACCCCGCCAACCGTCCCGTCTGCCTCCGGCGCCGCCAGCTGAATCAGCTCCCGGGAAGGCCCCCCCCCCCCTTGAAGAACATAGCTGCAAAACACTTCATTCCTATATATGCACATGCATGTCAGAAACCACCACACACACACAACCGTCCCCCTTGTTCTTGTTCAATTTACAGTGTCTGACCAGCGAGCGCCGGTCCCCGCGGCGCTTCTCCAAAGGTGTTCCATCACTCTGCGGCAAAACGGATGCACTGGAAAGTGGGTAGAGGAGGAAGACGAAGAGAAAAAACAAAAAAAGGAAAGGAAGCTTGACATCAGCAGGGGAGAGTTGGAGGCAGAGGGAGGCATTTTACACCACATTTTTCTCTCACCGTTGTCTACCTTGGCGCTGAGGAAAGACCGCCGGGCTCCCTCGTGGCCGCCGCCGCGATCAATACTACACAAGAGTTGAATTAGACCTCAAGTGGAGCGCACATCTACCTTGGCGGAGGCAGAGGCCGACCTGAAATCCCTTGAACATTTACTTTCTTTCCACCGAGTTAACCAATAACTGGATGAAATGAGAGGGAAAAGAGCAGCTGTCTTTCCTGTTTCTTATCTCTGCCGCCTCTTTTTTTTATTTATTTTTTTATTTCTCCACCCCCCCACCCCCTCGCTGCCCGCCGCCCGCCACCCTCTGTCTCCTCTCCTCTTCCTCGCCGCCTCTCGTCGCTCTCGGCCTAAGCTCTCCATATCTGTTGTGCCTTAAAAAGAGTCGCTTGAGCAGAAGTGAAATGCACAATTAGCAGATATCCAGAAGAAATGGGACGTGCATGCATGTGTGAGCATCCCCGGCCACATGTATATATATCTCTTTAATTTGATCATGTAGTGTCGTTGACATTGACTCACGCTGCAGCAGCACCCTGGGGTCAAATGTTTTATGTTTTATTTTTCTTGTAGAAGCGATTACCTGCACATGAAGCTTTAAATCTGCAGGAAATAGACGACCTGAGATTACTCAAAAACACTTTATTTAAGCAGCTTTCTTTCGTTTACAGGAACCTCCGAGCATCGTCCCTCCACCTGGTGGCCCAGGCAGGTGCCTCTTCTTCTGCCTCCCGCCGAATTCAGGTCAGTAACGCCGACACACTCCAACCCCTCTCCCGGATCGATAGGAGGCACTCAGAGCAGCTGACGCCCTCTCACACCTGATACTCCCCTGCAACCCCTCCCCTCCAAAACAGCACACTCCAAAACCTGGCGAGGGACCAATTACACCAACCGGAGGGAATTACTCACAGTCCCCCCCTCTTGTCTGGAGTGATATCTCCAAGGATTACAGGTACTTAGCTCCCATTATGTCTGCTCTATTACCTGCCCGCCGCCTCTTAACACACACACCGAGCCCCTTTGTGTTTGCCTGTTTGCACAACAATCCCTCCTGTCGTCGGGGCCCGCTTACCTTTTTCCACTTCTCAATGGGCACTTTACAGGCCTGGAAAAGGTGTGTGGAGGGAGGGAGGAGGGGGAGGAGGGGGAGGCAGCAAACACACATTCCCGTACTCCCTAACACTCCTCAGGTACATGCATGTCTTAGTGCATTTTCACGCTCGCAGCAGCCTCCTGTGTGTGTTTTTTCGCCGGCGTATGTGCGCACACACGCATACACCTGTGCGCCGCGGCACTCACTTATACAAATTACCTCCTCCTCGACAACACGACCCCCGATAAGACACACACACGCGCTCCCAGACGAGAGGTAAGCCGATCTCTCTGACAGCAGACAGACGACTGGCAGCTTGGAGAGCCGAGGGCGCTGAGAAGGTAATTACCCGTGACAGACGTACCTGTGTAGGTTTCACCTCCTCCCCGCTTCACTCCACCCTGCACTTATCACAGTTGCCGTCTCACCGCAGCCACTGAAGAGATTTAATTGGAAGATTAAGGTGTGTTAGGCATCGATTTCACGGCGGCTCTGTTTATTTTCTTTCTTTTTTTTATTTTAACCGCGCTCGCGCCGTAGCTGCAGAGGCACTTTACAACCTCTGGAGGCGCTGTTCTGTGTTCTGGGTGAAGTCATGTTTAGCAGAACGAGGTGCAGACACGTTTACTGTGTTATCAGTCGCGGCGCTGAGTGCAGTCACATTTTATTTTTTTTCTTTTGAGTTATTATCTTTGAATATGTTGACATGTAGCCCTGTTTATCTCTAAATATCGTCGGCTTTTAAATATTTTACATTTCTGACGTTTCCTCCAAACAGTTTCTGCAAAGAAAACACACAAAATGTAAATAAAACATTTAAAATTTTTGTGTATGCATTCGACATTTTACAGTAGAGCTAACACTACTGAACACTTCCTAGCCCTCAAGCTAATTGTAGCTCTTCCTAACAGCCTAACTAATAGTAGACATTTCTAGCCTGTCAGCTAATAGAAGCTGTTCCTTGCTTTCTGGCTAATAGGAACTCTTCCTAGCGTTACAGATACTGGTAGCTCTTTCTAGCTAATAGCAGCTGTTTCTAGCCTTCCCAGCTAATAGTAACACTTCCTAGCGAATATTAGCTCTTTCTAGCTTTCCAGATACTGGTAGCTCTTCCTAGCTTCTTAGCTAATAGGAACTCTTCCTAGCTTTCTAGCTGGTAGGAGCTCCTCCTAGCTTCTTAGCAACAGTAGCTCTTCCTAGCTTTACAGATGCTGGTAGCTCTTCCTAGCTAATAGTAAATATCTCTAGCTTCCCAGCCGTCTTCCTAGCCAAATAGCTATTAGAGGCTATTCTTAGCATCCTGCTTCCTATCTAATGGTAGCTCTTCCTAGCTTCCTGGATACGAGTAGTTCTTCCCTTCTTCCACTTCCTAACAGTAGCTATTCCCAGCTCCTTAGCTAATAGCTAATAGCTAATCTCTTCTTACCTTCCTAGCTAATAGTAGCACTTTCTTAGCCTCGCCGCTAAAAGTAATAGGAGCTCTTCCTAGCGTGTTGCTGATAGTAGTTCTTCCTAGCTCCCTATCTAAAAATAGCACTTCTTAGCTTGCTAGCATCCTAGTGTCCCAGGTAATAGTAGCTCTTCCTAGTTTCTTGGCTGTTAGCACCAACATTTATGTCCATCTCCAATCATGCCGGGTTTAAATGTTTCTGATTTTCAGATGTCCATTTCTGACATTCCCTCAAACTGAAAATACCGGCGTCATCACATCTGAATCATCAGTGTAAATTACCTTTTTTGGAAGCGTTCGACTTTTTACAGGAGGCATTAGCTTCTTAACACGGTTTAAAACAGCACCGCAAACAGAGAGCCACAACTTTTCCTGGAAGTCACACTTGGACCAAACTGATATTTGCACATTGAAGCTGTGCAGAAAGCACGAAAACATACACCTACTGTTCCTGCACACATTTACATACTGTTAATAATTTCTCGTCTCTATTAACCAGGTGTTAAGGGGTCCCAGAGGTCGCATTTCATCAGGAATCAACAACCTGTTATAAACACCAACTATCTTTCCTTTTCTTCTCCCCGTCAGCCACAACCATCTGGCATCAGGCCACAAAAATAGACTCAAAAGCGTTGGTAACAATTAGTAGTTGCTGTACCCGGGGACCACACAACAACCCACCTGATTTTCATACCCTGCATTTCGTTGCCCACCTCCCCCACCGCTCATCAGGACGCTATCAATAGCCAGACACCTGTTTCCTGCCAACGCTAGCAAGGCCCTCTATGGCTGCACCTGTATGTGCTTACACAAGAGCCTCAAGAGGAGTATTTATGTGGATGGGACTGCAGGGCTGATATCAGGCTCCGCTAATGCAATCACAGGAAGGACAGGGAACACTTGACGAGAGTGAAGCAAGCCAACGGTGGGGTGAATTAACTCGAATCAAGTCAGGATGTGGATTTTCAAAAGATGCTCCAAATGGGAAATCTTTTGACCCTAAAATGACTATTCAGATGATTAAAATGATTGGTGTGCGAGGAGGCTAAACCCAGAAGGGAAAAAGTAGTTCTAAAGGAACAATAAAAATCAACTGTGAGGTTTTCTCTTATCCCAGAGACGTTTAATTGTCCAGATGCCGAGACTTATTTTTAAAACTCGTTCAGAAGTGGCGTGTTGCGTTCTTGACTTTGAATCGCTGACCTAATCCAACGATGAATCATTTGCCACTTCTACATAATCTCTTTGCTAGCGTTTGTTTTTTGGCGTCTCTACTCTCGAAACGTGACTGCTAATCGTCTCGACTGGTTTCCAGCATCAGTGGAAGTTTTGATCTCAATAGATGGTTCTGCTCGTATTTGAATTTATAAAAGGAAAAATGTTGCATCTCTTCCTAGCTGCCTAGCCTCCCAGCTAATAGTAGTTCTTCATAGCTTCCTTGATAAAAGTAGAAATTCCTAGCTTCTTAACCTCCTCGCTAACAGTAGCTTAGCCTAGCCATCTAGCTAATCGTAACTCCTCTCAGATCCTAGCTAATAGTAGCTCCTAAGACCTTCCTAGCCTACAAGCTAATAGTATTTCTTCCTAGCTTCCTTGCCAATAGTAGTTCTTCCTAGCTTCAGTAGCTATTCCTAGCCATCCAGCTAATCATAGCTTTTCTTAGATCCTAGTAGCTCCTAAGAGCTTAATAGCCTGGAAGCCAATTGTAGCTCTTAGTAACTTCCTAGCCTACAAGCTAGTAGTAGCTCTTCCTAGACTTCTAGCTAAAAGTAGTTACCTCTAGATTGCTAGCTAAGAGTTGCGGTTCCAAGCCACCTAGCTAATCGTAGCTTTTCTTAGAGCCTAGCTAATAGTTTCTCCTAAGAGCTTCCTAGCCTCCAAGTCAATCTTAGCTTTTCTAACCATAGCTCTTCCTAGCTTCCTAGCTAATTGCTAGTTGGCCTTTGTTGCCTTTGTTGCCGGTAGTTCTCTGATGTGGTCTTGGTCTTTATAAACTCAGCAACTGTTTAAACTGTTGAATTGCTGGGATTTGTCTGCCTTGCATTTAATTTCTACAACAATGGCTGTCATATACAAATTATTAACTCTGCATAAGAGCTGGAAACTTGTGATTTGTTAAATTTTTTGCCAGTTTTACTCATCGTAACACTTAACTTTTAGATGTTTGTATACTTTCCACAATGTCAACAACAAGTGCAGCCAGTTATTCAGCAGGGAAAGCAGTCATTCAGTCTCCCACACAGCCAACCATCCATTACCTCAAAACCAAACAGAGAGCCAGACATGGAGGAACAAACTGCAGAGTCAAGCATGGAAGGGCAGGTGATTAATGCCAACACAGTGTTTCCCTGTTCGTGGCCAAAGTGTTATTGATTTGATTTCGGAGGGGCGAGAAAAGGTTAGCGTTTGCAGGCTATGGTTCGAGGTCGGCAGTATGTGATGGGAGGAGTAGTGACACCTCCCTCCTCGGCAGGAGCTGCTGAAGCGATCAACCAGGAAATGGAGACAATCCCCAGCCAGACGCCGAGCGACTTTCTGTCCTTTACACCGCCGGTATGTGTGAAGTGGACATTCACCGGCTATCGAGTGCCACGTTGTCCTACACCTAACAGCCATTATAAGTTTCAAATGGATGAAAAATCGCTAGACAGACGTGAAATGAGGATGTAGGTGAATGTGAGGATACAGGGCTCAAGTGACCCATGACCCAATTTCACCAAAGTGGATGCTTTAATTAATTTCCCTAAGTGGCTGCAGGCGCTCAGATCACTGATAGAGCGCCATAAAACCAAGATCGGACTAGTAAACAAAGATGGCCGAACCCATCGACACCCCAAATAGTTGTTCTTCATGCCTTTCTAGCTAATACTAGTAACGATAGCTCTTCCCAAGCTACTTGCCTCCCAGCTAATAGCCATAGCAGCTCTCCCTAGCATCCTAGCTAACAGTAGCTCCTCCTTTGGTGTTCCACTTACATTAAATTGATTTAAATCTTTTAAACAGCAGAATATCTGAGCTTAAGAAAGTGTAGTCTATATCTCAGACCTACCTTGATGCTTCTTATGCTATTTGATGCAGTCTATTGTAGGATTTGTCTATATTTGAGACGCATCATTTATACTGCCTCATTATTATTTGATTTCATCATTGTAATTTTCCTTGTTCCCTGGTACAACAAGGCTAACGCTTTCGAGACTCGAGCGCCTCATTCACATCTCCAGCTCATGTGACTGGAAATTAAATGAGTGCAAAGCATGAACAAAAAATAAATAAATGAGTTTCATCCGAAGCAGGGTAAGACATGTTCCCTTGTACATCAGGTACATGACAAGATCACACTCAGAGTCGAGTTAATTTTCATACCCCCCTCCACCACCACCAAGCATCCCTACGTACTCTTGTCATTTTCAGGGAAAAAGGTGCCGTAGCCATATGACAGTAATTAACAACTGACAAAAATATCCCCTCCCTTAACATGAGGTGGGAAATCACAAAAGCCGGAGTTATTTTCTCATTAATTTACCAGCTCTGCTCTCTTCTACGTTCTGTGACAGCCACGCAAGACCTGAGCTACGAGCTTAATAAGTAATGTTTGTTTGGGATGGATGATCAAATTAGCTGGAGGCCGAGTGGTTAGCGTGATTCAGAAGAGGCCTCTGGCTTTCATAGCATCCCTGCTAATAGTAGCTCATTCTAGTGTTCCAGCCAATAGTAGCTATTCCTAGCCTCCTAGCTAATAGTAGCTGTTCTTACGGTCTGAGCTAATAGTAGCTGTTCCTAGCCTCCCAGCTAATACCAGCTCTTCCTAATCTCACAGATACTTGTGGCTCTTCCTAGCTTATTATCTTCCCAGCTAATGTTAAAGTAGCTCTTCCTATCTTCGTATCCTCCCAGTTAATAGTAGCTCTTCCTAATTTCTTAGCTCATAGCATCTCTTCCTAGCTCCATAACTATCAGTAATAGTACCTATTCCTAGCCTCTCAGCTAATAGTAGTAGCGGGGTGCCTCTGTTGACGAGAACATTGCCCCCCATCGACCCAGGCTTTAACCGTGTTTGAAGATCAGCAAGGATCAGTTCTGACTCATAGAACCAGCTTTTATTTTCCTAGAATCAAAGGTGTAAGGTGTGATTTTTAAGGTGCTGTGATAGTTTTGTACCACGTCCCGTCTGTGAGCTCTGTAATCTGTGGACTGTGCTGCACTCTCAAGGACAACCAGATGGTTTGATATTCACAGATAGCAGACTTCTCTTTCTTGCCTCCCTCTGTTCCCCTCCACTTCCCATCAATAGCAGGATTTGACTCAAATAGATTTTAGAAGTTTGCACCTTAAAGCCGCTCACCGGTTGGCACATCTAAATCTTTTTATTCCGTCTCAAGTCACAGCAACCCCACACATCTCCTGGGTGTATCATGGGCGCCGGAGTTTGGAGGTTAAAAGAAAAGACACCTCGATCCTAAGTCGCCCCCAAATCCTCCCCATCGCTCTTTCACACCCCCTCTCTGCTTCTGATCTTCATCAGACCGAGGGGATAGGTGCCATGACGCCTTTTTCGTATTTAAAGCCACCTAAATGTGTGTGGAGCAGGTGGCGCACAATGCACCCTTGTTGTTATTTGGTTCGCGCAGTCAAGATGGCAGGTTTCATAATGCTTTCAAATGGCACATAACAGGGAGGAAGCCTCGCAGGACTGCCAAGAACAATTTCACCAGGAGCCAAAGAGGAGCTGCCACAAAGAGAAAGAGGAAGCAGGATGTCTCCGAGCGCTCAGGTGGCACCGTCAGTTACATTTTTAACTGTCGACCACTGAATAAATACAAGAAAGGTGAAAACCAAACTAAAGGAAGCGAGGCTGTTGTTTGCTTTTTCTCTATAAAGCAATCAGAATTAAATTGAGTCTGCAAAAGTGGTGAGGAGCAGTCGAGGTACAGGTTGGAACATTTCCTACTTTAATAATTACCTTTCCAGCGGGAAGGCATGAGCACTCCACTTGATGTGAGCATTTATGTGTCTTTATGAAAGATGAAACAAAAGAAAGAGCTACGATTAGCTAGGCTGCTAGGAAGAGTTACTATTGGTTGGGACGCTAGGAAGAGCTACAGTTAGCATGGAGAAAAGGAAGAGCTACAGTTAGCATGGAAGCTAGGAACAGCTACTATTAGCTAGGCTGTTAGGAAGAGTTTCTATTGGTTGGGACGCTAGGAAGAGCTACAGTTAGCATGGAGAAAAGGAAGAGCTACAGTTAGCATGGAAGCTACGAACAGCTACTATTAGCTAGGCTGTTAGGAAGAGCTACCGTTAGCTGGGAGGCTAGGCACAGCTTCAAACCATCATCCAGAGCTGGCCTTTCCTGAATCACCTGGTCTTCTGGATGTCGTTGTGGAGATTTTTAAATTTTGTGGAGATGCGTGCCGTTTGAACTTGTCTCATTAACTTCCTGTTTCTCTCGTCTTCTCATGGTGGATCCCGATATTCACACCAATATCATTAAATTTCATCACAACATAACTTTTTAAGTGATCTCAAACTGACGGTGTCTTCTCGGTCGGCCTGTTGGCGACGTCTCTCCGCTCCGTGCAGGAACTCGGCGGGGATTCGTGTCTCATCCGCCCATTCAAATAAGCCCACAGATGTCAAGAGGACTCCCCCACCAACACCACCGCACACACACACACATTTCGACCCACCTCCAACACTGTTTGTAATGAAATCTAACACTTGGAAGAGGAGAAGTGGACCGACCACCTGTGCATCCAATTGTTCAGTATTTGCAAGACACAGGAGAGAGGGAGGGGGGAGAATCGGTTGAGGAATCAAAGCTGCACAAGAGAACATTTACTCGAACACACAGAGGAAAGGAATGCAAAGCATTTAGCAGATTTTAAGAAAAAACAGCTTTAAAGTTATTTATTCAAGAAGATTACGGCTACTAAATATTTATGTTTAATCCCACCAACTATGGATGAATTATAGGAGAGTTTAATTTATGTTCAACACAAATATGTTCTTATTAGAGAAGACAGTCTTTATCATTGCTCAAAAGGGGAAATGGGAAGAGTTGCTATTAGCTGGGAGGCTAGGAAGAGCTACTGTTAGCTAGGAGGCTAGGAGGAGCTGATATTTGGTGGGAGGCTATGAAGAGCCATGTTTAGCTGGGAGGCTAGGACGAGCCGCTAATAGCTAGGTGGCTAGGAAGAGCTGCTATTTGCTGGGAGGCTAGGAAGCGCTGTTGTTAGCTAGGAGGCTAGGAAGAGCTGCTATTACCAAGGAGGCTAGGAAGCGCTACTTTTAGCTAGGAGGCTAGGAAGAGCTACTATTAACTGTGAAACTAGGAAGAGCTGCTAACAGCTCAGAGGTTAGGAAAAGCCACTATTAGCTGGAAGGCTAGAACTTCCACCAACGTTGCTGGATTCACCTAAAAAAACAATAGGTCAAGTTCATGACCCCAATGTAAATAAATATATATTTATCATCAATAAACTGATATAAAATAAAATAAATAAACCTTTGTTAGCTAAAGTAAAAACTTTACTTCCTGTTGTTGCAAATTCTTTATAAATATCTGGTTTCTTCACAGCCTGTCTGATGCTTGTTTCTTGTAGAACAATTCAAATCAACTTTATTTTACCTGATGCAAACTGTAGTGAGTTCATATTTGTGGTTGCAGGAAAGAAACTAAAGTTAACACACTCATAGAACAGAGGGAACAATGGATCCAAAGTTTAGGGCGATGCCACCTACACACTCTTCTTCTTCATTTGCTAACACTGTTGCTCACACACGAGCCCTGACATTGTGCTCGTCACAGTCAGAGTTCTTGGTCAGGATTTGCTCACAGGACCTCCTACTCAGCAGACAACATCCTGGACTGGAAAAATAAAAAAACAAAAAAAAATAAAAAGCTTGGAGCCATGTTGGAGGAAAAGGGGGAACCCGGCAACATCTGCAGTCTCCGTTGTTGATAGCATTGCTGCCAGCTTGGATTCAGATCACAGGGCTGGAGATGCTGCAGTCTGGGCTCTACCTCTTGGCCAACCCTCCACCTCCCCACCCCCCCATCCCCTCCTCAGATCCATACTTCCAAACCTCCTAGCTGCCACCTGTTAGTTAATTTGCGGCAACCAGAAAGGACACCGTGATGCTCTGAAGTCAAACTCCTTCTTCTTTGTCTTTGGCATCTCGGCGCGAGAACGCCCTCTCGGATGTTCGGTTGCACCCACGACAGAGCTTTTCCGGACTTGGAAGGGTTCAGGGCAATGTTTTTTTTTGTTTTTTCTCTGCCCCCCTCCCTCCTCCATCTTCCCTCTTGAGTTGAGGCTTTGATGTGAGAAGACTGGAGTCACAAATCCTTGTCCATTTACCATCAGAGAGCATCCCCTAACACGGGGCTTGGCTCAACCCCACATGGCTAACGATTTGAGATACTTTAATTAGGCCAAAATGTGTCTAAAGATGCAGTTGCGCCCCCGGTCTTCCAGCGCTTCCAGTGCTAAAGAGATAAATAGACTAAATTTCTATGTCACACAGATTTTAGTGGAGTATTTTCTATCTTTTCATGTCCTTCGGCGTTCGGTAATTCCCCGCCACGGGGGCCCACTCGCGTGGGCGGGGCTTGCGTTTTCCGGGGCGTTTTCCTATTGGGCCCGGCGCTTTGCAAGAAGGTTCCTGCTCATGATGTGATGATTTGGTGAAATTTTAAGAAGCTGTCTATAATAAAAATAAGAGATATCCTGAAGACGAAGCGGAATAAACCAGATTTAGAAAATGAAATCGTGTTTACTTCAGTTTAATGTGATTATTTATTTTATAATTCAGATATAAATCGTTGTTTCTGTTTTTTATAAACTTAAAAAATGATGAGAAACAAACAAAGTGACCACGTATAAGAGTGGGAAATTTGTCCTCGACAGCAGACATGAAGTTCACAAAGTTCTCCTCCATCCGTGTGGATTTCCAGCAATAGATAGCACGCTTTTTTGTGTCAACATTGATTTTTCTCTCCCCCCCTCCCCCTCCCTCACCCCCTCCACCCCACTCTCCTTTTAATAGAGGAGTGGGTGCTTCAAAGCTCCCCCCTCCGTTCGCCCAAAGCGAGAAGCTTGAAATTCTCTCCTTTCAAAGCGCCATGCCTTTCTTTGTAGTCGCGATCCCCTGTCTCATCGGGTAAGGGGCGAGGGAGAGACGAGAACTTCTGAAGGTACCAAAAGGTAGAACACGAAATCCCTCCCATGTAGGTGTGTGAAGTTCTGATAGTTGTGTCCGACTCTGAATCGATACCACCCCCCCTCCCTACTCTCCGCCCCTTAAGCCTGAAAACACTGCGTCTGTGCAGCCAGAGACAAGGTATTTCCAGACCTTAAATCAAAGGCCTCGTCTTCACAGATTCCACGCCAGACAACTTTCTCCAACAACAGAAACGAGCAGCGCAACAACTTCTGAAAAGTGTTCACAGAAGTTGTTGTGTACATCCAGTCTTCTGCTGTCTGCTCAATTACAAGTTGTTGTTTCTTCCTCTGTGTCTGGCTGTCGCCCTCGCTGTCTCCCTCTCGCTGTCTCACTCTCCCCTCTAGACTGCTGGGAGGTGTTAAAAAGGAACCAACGGGGGGCGGCGGCGGCGGGGTGGGGGTTTGGTTCTTGTGCTCCATTATGCAGGTCTGTTCCTGTGCTGTCTGTTCGCCGCCTCTTCGCACCTCATATTGCATTTTTCGCCCGCCGAGACCCGAGCGTGCACAGTCTTTGACACACACAACCTCACTGAGGGGATTGAACTTTGGCTGCCTCTGTGAATCTTGTGCCAGGTGTAAGGCTAAGAGGTGGCTAACTTCTTCGTCTCCACCCACCACCGGGCCATGCAGGCATGTTCAGAAAGAAAGGAAAAGTGTCTCTGTGATCCAGGCATCCGTTGCATGCTGTGTGGGCGATGCTGCTGCTGCTGCTGCTGCTGATGCTTGTTTTTTGTTCATCTCTGGCCTGAAATGAAATAAATCTCACCTGGTGAAGGATTGTGCAAAGAAAGATGGCGTAGGTTTGTTGCGTCCTGATTACAGGAAGGTCACAAATTGTGAGAAGGATCATTTCAAGGTGCACAAGAACAAAGGAAAATAATTATTACTGAAGTTAACTGGAAGAGCTACTATTAGCCTGGAGGCTAGGAAGAGCTGCTATTAGCTGAGACAATAGAAAGCTCTACTATTAGCAGGGAGGCTTCGAAGAGCTACCACCATTTGGCAAGCTAGGAAAAGCTTATGTTAGCTAGGAAGCTGGGAAGAGCTCATATTAGCTGGCAAGCTAGAAAGCTAGGGAGAGCCACCATTAGCTGGGAGGCTAGGAAGCGATGCTATTAGCCGGGAAGCTTGAAAAAGCTACTGTTAGCTAGGAAGCTAGGGAGAGCCACTATTAGCTGAAAGGCCAGAACGTGCTAATATCAGCAGGGAGGCTAAGAAGAGCTACTATTAGCTGACAAGCTAGGAAGAGCTACTATTAGTTGACAAGCTAGGAGGAGCTACTACTAGCTAGGCTGCTAGGAAGCGCTACTATTAGCTGGGAGGCTAGGAAGAGCTGGCTAGGCTGCTAGGGAGAGCTACTGTTAGCTGCAAAGCTTTTTAAAACAACAACATCATTTCATTGAACAAGTAAGACCAATTCTCCATCAAAATGATTAAATCTTTTTATTGATTACCTAATTAAGTCGTATAACTCACCTTTGAAGCAGTTTTTCTGTCTGTGACTCTTCTTCCTCTGACGTCGTCCCTGTTTCAGAAACTCGTCTAGTTTACTTTTAAATGTGGCTGCATTGTGCATTCACCTCGGAGGCTGCATATCTCTATAACTTGAGTATCAAAGCACACTGGAGGATTCTCTGTACGATTGCTCTTATGGCTTTGAACACACACTGTGAGCGCTCTTGAAGTCAGCGCTAGTATCTCCCGTTTTCCCCCGAGCTGCGCTGCCAGGAAATGAAAGTCGACATTGACCACCCGGCCCACATCTGTACGACTCGACGGGAGCCGCTTTACTCCTCTGACCCCTCGCCTTCGCCCCCTTCCCTCCCTCATTCAATCCCGTCTATGAATTAATCATGGCGCCCCCGCTACCTGTTTCAGTGTGTACATGTAGGGTCGCCCTCTGAGGCCTGACCCTGCACACGTTAACCACACACACACAGATACCTATATCTACTGAAATAACACTAACATAATAGAGACACGCACATTTGCAGATGCTTGCAGATGCTCGCAAGAAGCCCACACACATATCCACTGTGTATCTTAGAAGCAAGGGTTGGGTTGGGGGGGTTGAAGTGAGCACTGCTGGCAATAAGGTGAGCAGCTGTGTATTGCTGTGGATGAAAGACGAGCATCAGGAGGCCTGCGCTGTGTATGCGGGGGAAACATGGCGTGGGTTTGTTGCACCCTGATTATACAGAGAAATGTTGGAAGTTGTGTAAAATGTGAGCGGGATCATCTCAAGGTGCACACGGACAAAGTGAAATGCTAATTAACTGGGTGGAAGTTTGCTTTTCAAACACGGAACACACAACTCAGTGCGTCTAAAGGAATCCTGGTAAATTACGTTTAGATTAAACTGAGCAGAAAGAGCTACTGTTAGCTGAGAGGCTAGGAAGAGCTGCTATTAGCTGAGAGGCTAGGAAGAGCTACTGTTAGCTGAGAGGCTAGGAAGAGCTGCTGTTAGCTGAGAGGCTAGGAAGAGCTGCTGTTAGCTGAGAGGCTAGGAAGAGCTACTGTTAGCTAAGAGGCTAGGAAGAGCTGCTGTTAGCTGAGAGGCTAGGAAGAGCTACTGTTAGCTGAGAGGCTAGGAAGAGCTGCTATTGGATGAGAGGCTAGGAAGAGCTACTGTTAGCTGAGAGGCTAGGGACAGCTACTATTAGCTGGGAGGTTAGGAAGAGCTACGATCGGTTTAGAAAGCTAGGAACAGCTAGTATTTGCTAGGAAGCTAGGAGCAGCTATTGTTAGCTGGGAGGCTAGGAAGCACTACTATTAGCTGGGATGCTAGGAACAGCTACGGTCAGTTTGGAAAGCTAGGAGCAGCTGCTATTTGGAACGCTAGGAAGAGCTACCATTAGTTAAGGAGTTAGGAAGAGCTAATATAAGTTTGTAAGACTAGGAGGCTGGGAATGTAAGAGGAGCTGCTGTTAGCTTGGAAGCTAGGAAGAGTTACACTTAACTGGCCGCTTAAGAAGCTAGGAAGAGCTAATGGTTAGCCGCGAGGCTATAAAGGGCTGCTATTGTCTATGAAGATAGGAAGTGCTACTGTTACCCACAGGGCTTAGTAGCTAGGATCGTATTAGCTGGGATGCTAGGAGGAGCTACTGTTAGCTAGGAAGCTAGAAGGCTAGGAATCTTTCAGATCAATTTCACATAAAATCATCTCATTTTTGTCCTGGTACACAACTTATCTGATTTACAAACTGACTTTTCAGAGCAGGACTTGTGAAGACATTTATTGTTTTTAATGTTTATTTCTGTTCCTGATTTCCTTCGTCCTTCAATCACTCTGCGTTTGCTTTAGCCCGTGTGCGTGGTGCAGGGTGGCGTGCCGCGCCTGGAGCTACTGCCTCCTCCCATGCAACCTGAATCCTTTTGGAAAAGGGGAAGCGGAGTGCACACAAGTGAGATGATCAAATAAATCAGCCGGCCTCGTCTCCTCTGTCTGAAACATGAATATTAAGCACATTAGGATCATCGGGAGGAGGCGGACGTGTCACGTCTGTAATTCCCGGCGATCTGCTGGTCACTTCGGGTTTGCGTCGCCGCCGGAGACGAGGAGCATTTAGCCCCAGAACGCGCGAGGCGTTTAGGTGACGCTCCCCATCCAGAGTGGCTCGCTGATCGTAACGGTTAAAACAAGGCAACAGTAGCCCACCCCCACACGGCGAGGCAGCCTCCCTCTGGGCCAATCAGCAGCAGATATGTCAGTTTGTGCTGATGTGTAATTGTAGTGATCCCCTGTGACGACTTATTTTGAAATAAACCCAGAATCCGTGGTTTGGTCTGTAAAACTTGGCAGACAGATGAGCATTATTAAAGCATGAATGAGTTAATTAAAACCTATGTTTATGGGGCCCTGCGTGCCGCCCCATGCATCACTGCGTCTTCAGTCTTCGCGCGCACAGATGGGTCAGCGTTGTAGGTGTGAAGTGCAAAGACAAGAGGAGGAGAAAAGGGAGGCCAGGGAGGACGGCTCATTAGCATGAGCATCCACGTCTCCCTCCCTCCTCCAACTGCTCCCACTCCTTCCTGCCTCTCACACTTAGAGTCAAAATTAAAAGCATGTTTTACATCAAATTGTATATATCTGAAACTTCCCACTCTCACTTCCTCTGGCTGTTTCAGAGAGAGCTGATTGTGCTAGTTTGCCGTTTGGCACAACAAAGAAATAAAAAGCAGATGATTTCTAGGGATAAAGAAGACGGTAATCGATCAGATTCTCACCAAGACACAAAGAAAAACAACCGACATCTGCACTCCTGACTGTTTGCTTCCTCCCCGCGTCTATTTTCTCCTCTCCCTCCCGAGCTGCTGCTGCTGCTGCTGCTGCTCCTGGCTGCCAGGTTCGCCACACAGCACGGGCGACCTGTGCAACACCTTCCCCAGGCCAGATGGCGGTGTCGGAGGCGACAGGAGCAGCAGAAATCTGCCAGAGCAATCTGCTGCGAGCAGGTGTCGGCTAATTGTCTCCGAGAGCCGAGGCGGCCGCGGCGTGCCAGCGCTACCTGAGTGGAAACAAATATCTTCATTTACTCCCGCTTTGTCGAGGGAGCGCGTGTTTCCCGGCTCTGACAACGACAACGGGACGGGGCCCAGAACGAGAGGGGAGGGCGGCCCAACAAGTGCACCTTTTGTCAGGCCGAGGGGGGGGGGGGGGGGAGCTAGCGGCGGCGGAGCACTCCTGACAATGGTAATCACGCTTAAGTGGATGCAAGAGGAGGAAACTCTGGCAAAGACGAGCATGAACGTGGGCCAAGGTTTAATTAAGTTTACGCTGCTGCTGCTGCTGCTGCTGCTGCACGGGGGGAACAGTGGAGGAGGTGTTTAACCTGGACGGCTCCAGGTAACATAGACGTCCCCGTTGTGTGTTTAGAGACGTCTTGCTTCCTCCAGCTGCAACGTTGGCGACGGTAGCGAAGTGGAAGGTTAATGTAAAACTACAGGAGTGCACTGAACGCCACGGTTTGATGATATGTGATGGGCCAAGAACTTTTTTTTTTATTTATATGTCGAGCTGTGGGACTGCTGCTGCTGCTGCTGCTGCTGCTGCTGCTGCTGCTGCTGCTGCTGCTCATTACATCAGTCCAGATGCATCCTACAGTGCACCCCCCTCCTCCTCACCTCCTCACCTCCTCACCCTCCCGCTATGGGAGAAGCAGGACCGTCTCTATTTTTAAATCTCAAATAAGAGTCTTTAAAAGCTTCCCACGATACCGATTGATCCCCTGACCCGCCCCCCTCCCTCTCTCTCTCTCTCTCTCCCTCGCTCTCTTCGGGCCCTGGTCCATTAAGAGCCGTGTCACCAGAGGAGATCCAGCGTTACCATGTGTGGCCTCTGTTGTTTCTGAAGCAGGAAGTGCCCAGTCAGGTTTAAGACACAAGCCCCTGTTGAGATGGGACTTTAACCCCCCCCCCATGCCCCTCCCTCCCCTCCACTTCCTGCCGTCTGCAGCTCGCAGGCTGAACAGGACGGGGGCCAAAGCTCTGCAGCGTCTCCAGCTCTGCTCTTAGTTTCAGCTTCACATCTCAGGTTGTGTTGACTCATAAGAAGTTGATTTATGTGACGATCCTTTGCAATAAAGCTGTGACTGTTCATCATCTCCCAGTATTATTAGCAGCGTAACTGTTTGTTTTTTCTGCTTTACGGGGACGTTTTATAGTTATTTATGTATTTTATTGGGACACTTGACGGGTAGTTTATAGCTTAAGGGGACACGTTCAAGTCTTTTGTTGTTTGCAGGAGGGTTTTGTGTGATTTTTGTAATTGAAAGCGACGTTTCAAAGTTATTCTGTAGTTTATGGAGACGTTTTACGGTTATTTATATATTTCATGGTGATATTTGACAGTTCTTTTATAGTTTAATGGGGACATGTTGAGTTTATCTCTGTTTACGGGGACGTTTTCTCAGTATTTATGTGTTTTATGGGGATGTTTAGCCGTGATTTTGTAGTTTATGACGACATTTTTGCAGGATTTGTGTGATTTAAGTGGACGTTTTATAATTATTCTCTAGTTTGTGGAGACATTTTACAGTTTTTGTTGTTTGCAGCAGACTTCTGCATGATTTTATTGTAGTTTAAGGGAATAGTTTACATTTTATATGTAGTTAGAGGGGGCATTTAAACGTTTTGATGTAGTTTATGGAGACGTTGAGGGATTTGTGTGGATTACAGGGACATATGTTACAGTTTTATATAGTTTACAGGGACATTTGCATGTTTTTTGTAGTTAGAGGAGACATTTTGCAGGATTTGAATGGTTTAAAGGCACATTTTATTTAGTTTACTGGGACATTTTGCAAGCTTTTTGTAGTTTGAAGTGGGTATATGACAGTTTTGTGTTGTTTGCATTTGTTTTTGCAGTTAAAAGGGATATTTCACCATTTTTATGTAATTTATGCAGACATTTTGTGGGATTTGTGTGGTTCAAATGGACGTTTAACGGTTTTATTTAGTTTACTTGGACATCGCATGCTTTTTGTAGTTAAAGTGGGTATTTGACAGGTTTTTGTTTGTTTTCGGGGCCTTTTGCATGATTTTTGTTGTAGCTAAACGGTCCACTTTACATTCTTTCTGCAGTTAGAGGGCACAATAACCTGTTTTGATGTAGTATATGGAGACATTTTGCTGGTTTTGTGTGGTTTACAGTTACATTTGCTTGTTTTTTGTAGTTAGACAAGACATTTTGCAGTTATTTGTGTAGTTTATGGGGATATTTGGCAGTATTTGTGTAGTTTATGCTGACGTTTTTCAGGATTTGTGTGGTTTAAAGGCACATTTTAGTGTTTTATTTAGTTTACTGGGACATTTTGCGAGCTTTTTGTAGTTTGAAGTGGGTATTTGACAGTTTTTTGTTGTTTGCGTTGCCTTTTTGCATGATTGTTTTGTAGTTAAAAGGGATATTCAACCGTTTTTATGTAGTTTATGCAGACATTTTGCAGGATTTGTGTGGTTTACTGGGACATGTTACAGTTTTATATAGTTTACTGGGACATTTGCATGATTTTTGTCGTCTGAAGGGACACTTTACAGTTCTTCTGTGGTTTATAGAAGACATTTAGTTTGTTTTCTGCGGTCGAGTTTGTAGATTCTTGTTTTCCTGACGCTTCATGTATTAAAATAAGCCTTTTAATCTTTCTGCACAGCCATGCACAATGAATCCAGGCTCCTCTGGCTGCTGCACACTCTCCAGTCTTCACCTCAAACATCCATGCGTTTGACGCATACTTTGAGTTTAGTTCTATATCTGCACGAAACCATCTTATTGTTCTTCTTCAGCCATTTATAGTCCTCTGCTCATGCTCGGCTGTCATAGCTCACGTCTGATGTGGTGCAGTTTGACTGATCATTGCACGGGGAGGAAAAGAAAAGGAAAACCCTGAGATGACACTGAAAGAACTTAAAGATTTGGGGAAACCCTGTCCACCGTGTATGCGTCCACAGCTCTCCTCCTCCAACATTAGAGCGTCTCTTTACTAGGGGACCATAAAAAGCAGCGTTGATCCGGTTATTTTACACCATTTTTTTTATATGACAGGCTTTATTGTGCATTATGTTGTAGCTCATTCCTCAGCCCCATACAACAGCTAGCCGGTGTGTAATTACAGCTTGTAGCGAGCAGCCAGACGGAGCGATACGTGAGCGAGGATCCGCGGGAGCGCTTGATTTATGAAGTCTTCCTTACCTCTGGGGGCGTCCAGACGTGGTGGCGGGTGGAGGGTGGAGGGTGATGGTTTTGGGCCGACTGGAGAGGGTAGTCCTGTTTGTTTCCTGGAGCAGCGGCCATAACTCTCGGCCTTTAAAGAGGCAGAAAAAAAAAGAAATGCGGGAAACAAATATATTGTTGCTGCAGGAAAGTCCCTAAGTTTAACAGATCCACACGAGTCCTGTTTAAATATATTAAGTTGAACAGGTTTGGAATTAAATCTAATCCTTGTAAAGTATACAAAAGAAAAAAAAGACACATGAGATTTCTGGATACTTTTCATTTTGGTAAGAAAACAGAAGAATTAATTTGTGCCTTTGTTCGTTCTGCTAGACACAAAATTGGTGGTGGGAACCAATTTTCCAATTTAGCACAATTTCCATTTTCCTAATATGTTTCCTTTCATAATTGAAGTATGATGACGGCGCCATAAGCTCGGCGGCCGGCGCAGCTGTGTGCCAGCGCGCTCGGCTGGAGATGAATCAGTGTGTTTAACTGTTTGTCCTCGCAGCACCTTCGCCGCGTCGAAACAAGTCGAGTGCATCAATCCAATATGGTGTCATCTGCCCCGCGCTCGCTCGGCACAGGTGCTGCACGGGGGGGAAATGCGAAATCTGCTCCTTTCCGACGGAAGAAGTTTTTTTTTCTTTAAGTTTTTATCGACAAACATTTAGCTGAAGGTGCACATTCTTTGGTTTTCTGTTGAGCGGACCACCTGCCTCAAGAGCTAGAGATTTATATCCCGCTCTTAATTTCTTCTAAATGGATGGGAGGGATAATTCTCTCGTTTAGTTCCCATTTCGGGACCACATTTTTATCATTTTCTAAGCATGAATTCCACCCTGGCCAAAATAGATGCAGCTCTGTAGGAAAGAAAGGATGAATGCGGTTGACCAGTAAATCCTCGGGCTGAAATTAGGAGGGGAAACTCCTCATGTGGTTTCCAGTGAAAGTTTATGAACTGAGTTATCACGGGGGGACTGAACTTTCTGAAGAATGTTGTTTTCCTTAAGTGCAGGGATTTGAAGTGGCGCAGTAAATTACGGAGAAATGACAGCAACCTGGAACATGAGGTCCTCCGAAAAGGAAGCCAAGTACGCAGGATTTATTTCAAGCCTCCATCTAGTCAGCTCACGATAAACAAATCTTGTTTTTTTTTTCAGATTTAAACGTGGACTGTCTCAACGTCAAATGTTTATTCTGCCTGAATCCACTCGTGCTCTTTCCGTCGTTGCCATGGCAGCGGCCGTGGACCGACTTTCTGGTCACTGCCCACCGAGGGGCGACGGCGGGCGGCGTGGCCCGGCCCTCGCCGCTGATGAATTTTCATCCGCTAATTGGTGAGGCGCCGTCGTTTGCCGTTTGCTCTGGCGAAAAAAAAACGGAAATGTATTCACGGCGCCCGCTTTGCCCTTTGAGCCGGCCCCGTTTTTTCACGAATCACTTGTGGCCACGGGACCTTAACGGGGACCACGGGCTGGACATCAAACACAGCCTTTGGACTGACCTTTGATCGGCCCGTCCCCGCCCCCTCCCCCAGGGCACGTTTGACCAGACGGCTTCTTTTAAATCAACATTTCATACATGAACGGAGTCGCTACCGAGTGATCTGAGGCCGTTAGTGTCGGGGCTAATAACCCATCTGATACAGGTGGTAGATCAGAGGAGGAGGTGAACTGTAATTGTCCGGGCTCTGAGGCATTTGTGTGACCTTTTCTGGCTGAGGATGGATGAGTGTTATCTCATCAACCTGCGTTTAAGAGCTTTGAGTCTGCATGAAAAGGTTTGAGTGGAGGATATTTGCAACACAGCGATGAATTCTAAGTGTCTTCTCAAATAATGACGCTTGTATTAAAGCAGAACTAGCTCTACTTCTGTTTGAAAAGACACTGCCCACACTGCAAGCTCGCTATCAGCATGTTGAAATTCATGCTACAAACATGGAGAATCTTGAAGTTTGATGGTATAAACTTAAGAGCGTGGTGAAATTTATGGTAGGAGCCAAATAAGATGGTAAAACTGGTGGTAGGAACTAAAGGGGATGTTGAATTTTTTGGGTAGGAACCAAAGAGAATTGTGTAATTGATGGTAGTACCCAAATACTATGTTAAAATTTGCAGTAGAATCCAAAGAGCATGGTGTACTTGGTGGTAGGAACCAAAAACTATGTTGCAGTTGGTGGTAGGAACTAAAGAGAATGTTGACAATTTTGGTAGGAATCAAATACAATTGTGAAATTGGTGGTAGGAACCAAAAACAGTATACAGTTAGTGGTTGGAACCAAAGAACATAGAGAAACCTTTGGTAGGACCCAAATACTATGTTGAAATTTGCAGTAGGGACCAAAGATCACAGTGAAATTGGTGGTAGGAACTGAAGAACATGGTGAAATTTTTTTTAGGAACCAATGAGCTTGCTGAAATAGGTGGTAGGAACCATAGAACATGGTTAAATTGGTTGTAGGAACCAAGATCAGGGCAAAATTAGTGGTAGGAACCAAAAACTATGTTGAAATTGGTCGTAGGAACCAAAGAGAATGGTGAAAATGGTGGTAAGAGCCAAAGAACATAGTGAAATCTTTGGTAGGAACCAACAAGCTTGGTGAAATAGGTGGTAGGAACCATAGAACATGATGAAATTTGCAATAGGAACCAAAGATAATAGTGAGATTGATGGTAGGAACTAAAGAGCATGGTGAACCCTCCCACTCCAGATCTCCTCAGATCTTTTCATCCATCATCTCTACGACTCTCCTGAATTTCAACATCACATTTATCTGGTTTATCTCAGCGTAGACTTAGAGCTCTGTCGTTTTTCAGTCCTTTACCTGGAAGACGTGTCTCAGATTTGACGTGTAATCGTGTCCTAACAGTCCCTCATAAAGACACGAGGCTGGAGCTGTTCACCTCAGTTAACTGACAGCTCCACAGTCCACCTCCCCCACTCGCTCCGACTCCCACTGTGCCCCTGAACGTCCACTAACTCTCTGCACTTCCTTCCACAACGATTTCCTTCCCTGGCCTCTTAAGAGCTACATGGCGATTATACAATACCTCACAGTTGGCCGGGAGTCGCGGCGCTTTGTGTGACTTAAGAGGGAAGGATGGAATAGAGTCAAACAGTCATTTCACTCTCCGCTGACTCTTTGGCCCTCGGATGAAATGTGCTCCCTCAGTAGAGCTGGCTCCTTTCTCTGCAGCTCTCCAGGAAAAAAAAAAAAAAAGTTCTGCTTCTGTGTTTGGGATAATCAAAGGAAATGTAAACATCGGAGCGGCTGCTCTCTGGAAAGTCAGTCCCGGTTTGAAGGTATTAACTGCTCAATTTGTAAAAGGTTCCCTCTCCTCTTCATTGACCACGACTTCAAATACCTCATAGATTTCTGAAGCTCCTCCAACCGCAACAATTAAAATAGCACCTGAGCTACCTCGCCTGACACCACCCCCCCACCCCTCCACCACCCAGTAAAAATGACTCCCCATTGATTTGCAATGGTCTTTTCTGTACGAGAGCCATTTAAAACGGGGGCCCCGTTACCCGGCTGCGTCACCCATTGACCCTCCAGCGCTGTGGGGAATTGGCGCGACTCGATTGTTTAGACAAAGGTGAAATGTTTATTCCTATTAGCCGACTTCCACCGCAAGATGCGGTATTGACCCGGAGGAGCATCTGATCGGCTATCACAAATTACAAGGAACGCCGCTCTGCTCTTATGCCGCCGAGGCGTCAGCGAGCGGTGCATGGAGGACGGAGGAGGGAGGGGGGCATGCAAACACAACCTACAGCAGAACGAAGGGAAAAATAAATCAATGGAGTCTAGTCAGATGTTAGGTAAGTTGTCCCCAACGTTTGCTTCAGGGACAGTCACAGTTGTTTAATAAGACCCCGAGCATCTCCAAATCAATGAGAGCCTTCCATTTCTGCGTTTTTTGAAATCAATGCGGCCGCTTGATGCAACACTGCTGACTGTCTTGAGAGGCGTCTTCGGCGCGGCGCTAACAAGTGGAGCAAATACAGATCCAACCGCGGGACAACAGGTGTAGTTAATGGTCTTTTATTTGCTGTTTTTTAAAGGTACATGAATTCAAATTTATCCGATTTTAGCTTAAATTAAAGAGCACAATCAAAGAACCGTGCACTCAGCTTGTTAAATTAAAGTTTATAAGAACAGAAGCTAGCTAAACGAGCTAAACCGTCCCAGAGTCTCCTTTTTTTATTTGTATTTTGTAGAAAAATGTTTAAACTTGCCGTGTTTATGTGTTATAACATGTATTTCTATTTCTTTTTATAATAGATCATAGCTTGTCTTTGCATATAAAGCTAGATTGATGCTTATCATCCTGCAACCTGGCGTCATGGTTATGCAGGCGTCCATTAGCTTAGCCAAACAAGCTAAGGCTGTGTGGTGCAGCCGTGCTGTATAGGTATAAAACCATTAAACCTCATTCAAATTGATCCAATTTTAGCTTAAATTAAAGAGCACAATCAAGGAACCGTGCAGTCAGCTCATTAAATTAAAGTTTATAAGAGCTAAAGCTAGCTAAACGAGCTAAACCGTCCCAGAGTCTCCTTTTTTTAGAGTAGAAACTTGTCCTCTGTCTTTAACATGTGTTATAACATTTATTTCTATCTATAATACTAATAAATCATTGCTCATCTTTGCACTAAAAGCTAGATGGATGCTTATCTTCCTAAAACGTGGCGTCATGGCGATATAGACGCCCATTAGCTTAGCCAAATAAGCTAAGGCTGTGTGGTGCAGCCGGCTGCAGCATTAGTCCTGGAAGAATCAACCGTGCAAATAAAATATAAATTCTCTGAGGTGCTAATGTGAACCTCAAGTACAGACTGAGTTACTATATTTTAATTTCCTCCCCCCCTCCCCCGTCCTACCTCCTTCCCTTCGGCCCTCCCCGGTCGTATTGACGTGCAGCCCCCCCTCCTGCACCACCAGGTATGACTAACCGCTATCTTGCTCCCGCGACTCCTTTGTCATTTATCTTGCTCTGCGATGCCCGGCCGGCCGGCTGCACAGCACGACAGCGCGCGGTGACAATAATTTGCACTGATCGGACCCCTCTGCCCACCCTGCTGTTACAAATGGCGATCGATTATCATGCAGTAGCGTCTATCGACTGTCCCGACGCTGGCTTGAGACGAGGTCCGTGTTCCTCCTCAATGCTGCTGCAGGTTTAGCCGCTACACGTCACGGATACGCAAACAGACTCGTTGCATTTGTCTAGACGCAGCAAAATATAAGAGGACTCTTCATACTTGGAAGTTTGTGTCTTTCAGGAACAGGACCATAGATGGATGCGAAATAGAAAATAAATCTCAAATATTTTCCGTCCCTGACATATAACCCAGTAATATGCTGAATTTAAGTACATTTTCTTTGCATTGACACAAATCACCAGTTTTGAGGTACCTGTGGGTCCTCTGAGGCCGTTTCAACACTTTTTTCTGAGTTTTTGCAGTGGAGACAACTTTTCTCTTGCATCTCACCAGCAGTGCGTCTATTTAAATGCATGAGTATGAACTAAAAGTCCAGAGTTTCCTCCCTCTGATTGGTTGAATAGTTTTTAGAAAGCTTGCGTCACTTCTTCTTTCTCCCTCTCTCTCTCTGTCCACTGTACATTTCCGCCGTATTTATCTATTTCAGCAGCAGTGCGACTTGAACATTGGTGTCCCGCAAATAGAGTGAGTATAATATTGATGACCGGGATATGTGCCGTTTAATCAGCACTATCGACCCGCTCGGCACTGTTGCCTTGTGCAGCCGGGGCGGAGGAGCGCTTAAAACAAGAGGGAGCGTTTGATTCCCCTGTCGGAGCTACATTAACGGCGCCCGGGGCCCCTCCCTCCCCCTTCGGCGCTCCTCTCTCCACCTCCCTCGTAACTGCATTGTGCTCTCGCTCAATCAATACTTGCAGCAATTGCTCAAATTAAAAGGAAAAAATAGGTTTGCTGAATCCTCACCCGGTGGCTTCCTGCGGATTCCTGGCGGCCGCTGTGGATCGCAGAGCACTTACAGGAAGTGGGGGGGAAAGGTGTTCGAAGGGCTGATTGATGGGCTGTCTCAGCACGCCGCTCACCCACTCAGACCGCCAACTCCATCTTTGTGCGAGTAATTCACAGCTCCTCCATCAGTGGGATCATACAGCGCCTCCCAATTCACACTGTCCATTTGAATATTGGCTATTTTCTAAAGCTTACCTCGTCCGCCTCGCCACATCAACGCTTTATTTATCGATTTTCATCATTTACTTTCAGCCACATGCTTCAGAGGTGTCGGTGTTTGGATGCAGGTGATGTGAGGGATACGTTTTCTCCTTTTTTTCCTCTTCTTTTTGACCCGGTGTGCTGCCCGGTAATCACTCAGCGGACACCTTTTGAAGCCGAGGCGAGTTCAAAGCCCGTGTCAGCGAGGCTGTGGAAGACGACCCCTTCGCGTCGCAGTGGTTTTTATGTAATTGGTGCTGTCTACCGTTGAGGGCGAGCCGAAGGAAGGGAGACCTTTATTAGTACAATCGCAGGCAGGTTTGGCTTTGCAGCGGTAATGTGTTCCAGGCACACACACATACGTACACGGTGCATCAAACAGACGGTGTCAAATCACCAATGGGTGGGTGTTTGGCTCGGGAAGGCAATTACCGAGCTGCATACATGGAAAACACATCGGCCGCGATAAGGTGAGCTAGTTTACTTCGCAGCGGGTTCCTCGCAAGGTGAACTGTTTTTATTTCATGATGAATGCGAGGAAGAGCAAACGGGCCGAGCGCTGCTGTATCAGGCCGAGCAGACGCAAACAGTTTACAGTGTAATGTTACGGCGCGGTGGAAACATGAGACAATAGGCTGTTGAATGTGTCCTGCAAGGATTCAGAAATATCATTGTGTGCGGTTTTAGGAAAAGCTTTGTCAGATTTTTATCGCTGAAGAAAGAAGAAAAAAAAGACTCATTCTTGATTTTCCGCTCGCTTGTTTTTAGGAAAAACCCTACAGTTGTTTCCTCAGCTTTTCAATAGAGAGCATAAACCTGCGTATATATATCCTGCTGCACTGCAAAAAAAAAGATATCGAACTAAAATTAAATATCTTAAATTGTCGTTTTTTTGTTACTAAATCATCTTAATAAGCTGTTATAACTTGTACTTGTAGGAAGTTGATTCTGAAAATGAGAACAAGATGAATAGAGAAAGGTGCAATGAGTAGGAACTAAAGACTATGTGGAAAGTGGTGATATCAACCAAAGAACGTGGGGAAATTGGCGGTTTGAACCAAAGTACATGGTGAAATTAGTGATAGGAACCTATTAGTGATAGGAATTTCCAGTTGGAACCAAAGACTATGTGGAAATTGGTGGTAAAAACCAAAGAACATGGTGAAATTAGTGCTAGGAACCAAAGACTATATTGACATTAGTGGTGGAAACTAAAGAACATGGAGATATTTGCAGCAGGAACCAAAGAATATTCCCTGATTCGCTTGTTTTCCATCCTCTGAAGGAAAAACCCTACAGTTGTTTCCTCAACGTTTCCACAGAGATCATAAACCTGTGTATATTTCCTGCTGCACTGCAATAAAATTAAATCAGATTAAGATGAAATATCTTAAATTTGTTGTTCTGACATATTACTCAGTCCTACATAATATGCACGTTGAAGAGCAGGACCTGGTTTTGCTCATTCCACGTAATATATTCTTAATTTCTCGTGTATGTTTAATCAGCAGAGTTCTTGCAGTGCGCCGTTAAGAGGTACATGTGTGCGGTTCCTGCTTCAACTCTTTAACAATGCTCACTCTCAGCCCGGCAGACGAGCATCCGGTAGGAAAAAAGAAAAAAAAGGCATCACGAGTCAAAAGGCCCATTCCCTAACCCTCATAAATTGCACATAACTTGATTACAATGAGACGATTATACCTTATTAGCAAGGATATTATGGCGTCTTCTTACTGGGCCTCATTATATAGACTCGCATCTGTGACTGAACGTTAGCACTTCCTTTTTTTTTTCTTTTCCCAGTGTGCATGTGTGACCTGCCAGCCATTACTGCAGCTGGAGGAAGAGTCGGGGGGGTGAGAGGTACGGGGGAGGTAGAGGGAGGTAGGGGGAGGTAGGGGGAGGTAGGGGTAGATAAAGGGCTGATCAGGACTCATGTGGTTTGGAGGCAGCTAATTCAGACTCTCCCAGGGCTGACTTTACTGCTGATTGTTTAAAATATTTGAATAATGTGCAGGAATCTTCTATATCGTTCAGACCTTATGCATCTCCGGAGTTAGCTTAGCTTAGCTTAGCTTAGCTTAGCTTAAAAGTGCACATGGATTGCTTTTCAACAAAAAACAAAAACAGACCCACGTGGATTTATTTATTTATAATATCACGTTCATGGTTCTGAAACAGCGGTACGGAGTGTTAGCTTTTAGGCGACAGCTGTAGCGGTTTGTAAAATGTTATCGATGGGAAATGTCGCTTTAAAATGATCGGAGTTTGGCTCAAACTATCGTACGTACAAAAGCAATGCAGAAAATAAAAAATATCACACGATCGTACAGCGAATTTAAAATGATTCATTGTCAAAGACGAAACAAACGTGGCGCTGCTCCTCAAGAGTAGAGCTCCCCCTGGAGCCTGACTGCAGTATAGGTCATAAGCTCCACCCCCACCATGTTAGTGGGCGTGGCCTGGACCAAACTAAAACACAGCAATGCACTTTTCGGTAGTTAAGATAATGTTGATTCACATTTGAGTGTGTTTTTTGGATGAGTCTGTTTTATTTTTTTTTGTTATTTCGTAATCGCTATAGAAACAGGATGTGGCATAATGGTGACCGCCTGTTGCCGTGCCAACCGCTACGTAAAGTGTAGTACCGTGAGAGTTGTGAATAAATAAATCAAGTCCAGAAAGTGTATAATCCAACATCTCCTTGTAACTGGTGGAGGTAGAGAAGAGCGTAGTATTAATTAATTAAATGAAAACATGAGTGAGTCTGGAGGAAAAGTGGGCGGGGCTTTGATATCGCCGCTTCACGTGGCTCCACCCCCTTCAGACCGTACTAATTAAACTCTCGCTCCTAAAGTTACAGGGTGGTGCCGCTCATATCCGCGGGAAAATAGAGTAAATTTAGCCGATACGAGGAAGTGGAGACGTGTAGTGCATGTTTATATACAGACTATACACATAATACTTTGTATATTCATGTCGTATAGCTCCTGAAACTGTCGTATAAATATCTGGCAACGCTTCTCTGGATGCAAGTCCACTTAAATCTGGATAGTCTGAGCAAGACCTTCCACCCACACTTTGGATTCAGAGCGTCATTACATAGACTCTATAAATACTATATCCTCTATAGGTGCTGCACCTGCTACGTCGTGGTAGCGTCCGACGCTAACGGGGCCGCCGCTCTGCTTGCTTCAGTCTGACAGCGTCTAGCAGGACAGCACTGCTGCAGGAGGAGGAGGAGGAGGAGGAGGAGGATGTGCGCGCTCAGCAGAAAGCTTCCTCTGGTAAATAAAGGTTTAAAGATAGATAATGGGCGTCCATGATTACAGAGGCGGTTTGCAGCGGCGGGTGCATATGTGCGACACCGTCACCGCCGCCAACAAACAACAGCATTTTTTTTTTTTTTCTCGTCCCGGCCGCCAAACTGAGAGCAACTGGCATATAATCTGTTTTTAATGGATGCTAATGCAGGAACACCTGTCACAGCCGCGGCAGCATTTTTCCTCCAATATAATCCTAAGAAGATTACACATGTTGGGAAGCAGGTATCCTGGATTAATTATTGACAGACGGTGATTTGCGTCTTAAATTTGGTCATTTGCGTGTTTACACTGTGTCTGCGTTTACAAGTGCTTTCACCAACGAGCAAGCTTTAAAAAAAGAGGGGGAAAGTTTTGGGGGCGGGGCTTGTTTCAGGACCACGGACAGCAACTTTGTGCAAAATGAGCTGTTAAGTATTTACTCTTAAACTCACTGGAGCTTCTAAATGAACTTTTTCTTCACCTTCGCTCCACTTCGCCACCTCCGACCCCCCCTCTCCGCTGGATGACAGCCAGAGCCGCAAATGAGTGAGGTTCCACCTGACAAGCCACCAAGGGGGGCCGGGGGGCGGAGGGCAAGGGGGGGGCTGGGTATAGGTGCATTAGAACTGTGAGGGAGGGGGGATCTGCTATTTTAGAGCTTCTAAGGAGCTCATTAAGCGAAGGTGTGATCAGCACGCCTCCGTCTAGGTGATGCTACCGGCTTCCGCACCTTAGCTTGCCACACCACAAGTCAATTTTATTCACTGTTAAAGGAGGAGGAGGAGGAGGAGGAGGAGGAGAGAGTATGTTTGGCAGGTGGGAGGGAGCGCACTTAGCCAACAGCCCCCCCCCCCCCCCCCCGTCTCCCAGAAGGCTCACCTCGACTTTCAATTGTCAGACTTGTTAGTGAGCCTGTCTGACATCGGGGTCGTCAAGTTATCGGCTGGATTGCACTTTATGACGTGCGGTATGATAATATTTCTACCTTTCACTTCTATCTTTAATTCCCTTCAGCCCCCGAGCGCGCCCCCTCCTCCCTCCCCCACCACCTCCACTCCAGATTTTTTTATTTCTTATTATTTGACTGGAGAGTTTCCTCTCGCCTCGCGGCGCGGCGCTCCTCCTTATTCCCAGCAGCGCAGGAATCACGCGCCAAGGAGACATTGACGGATGTCTTCTTCCATCCGCCGGAGAGCTGTCGCCCCGGACAACGCCGGCGATGACGAGGAGCTTCTGACACGCTCTCCTCCGACTCCCGTCTCTTGACGCGAGCCTCCTGCCCGCCGCCGCCGCCGCCGCCAGGGAGGATGCTGGGATACGCTGCAGTGATTCACCTATTACAACTGGCTTTGGAGATGTGTCACGCACACCTTGACTGCACACACACCTCCTGGATAAGCTGCTGCCAAAAATGGAGGAGGAGGAGGGAGGAAGGAGGAAGGAGGAAGGGGGGAGGCCTCATGTGCTCAGAGCAGATGTACGAGACAGGAGGAAAAAAAAAAAGACAGCTAGTGTGTGTTATTCTGCAGACAGCTGAGAAACACACACACGATGTCTAAATCTACCTTCCTCCTCTTCCTCCCGTGAGCACAATGGAGAGATTACCTTCAAACTGCCAGGTAGACAACAAGACGTGAGCCGTCAGGAGAGAATAAAAAGTAAAAAGGGCTCAGAGCTCACCGCCGCCGCAGCTAATCAGGGCTGAAGCACACCCAGGTACACTATCTTTTGCTTTTGAGTGCACACGTTTCTCGACATTAATCCCCACTAAGCCTTTTGCAGCTAATGTAATCTAATTAATGACTTTTTTTATTTTTTTATTCTCCTTTCCTGAGCCTGCTGCAAACTTGAACTTCCCCGACCACGTGCAGCATCCGCCCACTACGGCAAAAAGAAAAAAAAGAAGGATAGAAAGCGTTGGTCCGGCGCTCAAATAAAGTCGTTATTCATTAACAACCACAAATATAACCCTCCTCCTCCTCCTCCTCCTCCTCCTCCTCCTCCTCCTCCTCCTCCTCCTGCTGCTGTTTAATCACAAATGATGCATGGAAGCATCAGTTTGCTGCAAAGGGAATCTTTCCCAAATAGTTGATCCGTGCTGGTTATTAGCCACATATCTGGAAGTGTTCATTTAGAGCCACTGAGCCGGAGGGCCTCTTTGTGCTGCAAGTAGCAGGCTGTAAATATAAATAATTGAACACGTTCAGATTGCGCTCGGTACCTTCAGCGCGAGCTCTCTGAATATTTCATTAAAAACGTGCATTTTCGCGAAAATTAGCTTCTTCCTTTTATGTGTCACCGTCGGCGCCGCTGGTTTATTTATGGGGCTCAGGTGAGGCTTCGTGGTTCGGTTCAGTCTGGAGGAGCTGGGACGGATTCTCCGGGGTCCTGATCCCAACAGGAAGTGACAGGAACGCCTCCACGCCTCGTTTCTCTTCATGTTCAGACTTAATTTACTTGTCGTCTTGTTGCGATGCTCTCAGGTCTGCTGAGGCGTCACAGAAACATTTATTTCTTTAAGGAGCTAAATGATTCTTGTGCACGACTTTAAGGCTACCACCAGTTCCACTCCTGACCATTAGGGGGCAGTAATGCAGGATGCTAACTTGTCTTATTAAGATGTTTTGCAAAGGGATTCTCTTTGCAGTTCAAATAAAACAAACATTTAACCTCCAGCTACATTAAAACAAGACTTTTACTTCTTCCGATCAAAACCCGAAGCTCCTACGAACCAAATAGCTTCAGTTTCTCAAACGTGTCGGATCTTGCTGTCAGTGAAATGTGATTTTAGCTGC
This sequence comes from Planiliza haematocheilus, assembly GCA_005024645.1. Classification (NCBI taxonomy): domain Eukaryota; kingdom Metazoa; phylum Chordata; class Actinopteri; order Mugiliformes; family Mugilidae; genus Planiliza; species Planiliza haematocheilus. Next base: position 46,004 of record SRSE01001235.1, read on the forward strand.
ACTTCCACCACGTTTTCGTCTAAAAGAGCTAAAATATGCATTCAAGTTTTTGTTTTGCTTTACTGCTACAGTTCCACTCCTGACCATTAGGGGGCAGTAATGTAGGATAGTGACTTGATGACTTCATGTTCTCACCTGTTTTTTCCAAAAGTTTAAACCTGATCCTGTTCGTGATTCAAATAAAACTGAAGCATTTCACCTCCTACCACCTCAAAACAAGATTTTTTACTTCTTCTAGTGAAATCCTGAAGCTCCTACGAACCAAATAACGTCAGTTCCTCAAATGTCCTAAACGTGTCGGACTGTGCTGTCACTCAAATGTAATTTTAGCTAAACTTACGCCACGTTTTAGTTTAAAAGAGCGAAAATATAACCTCCGATTCTTGTGCATGACTTAACCAGTTCCTGACCAGTTCCACTCCTGACCATTAGGGGGCGAGCTTTTTACTTCTTCCAGTCCAAACCCGAAACTCTTACAAACCAGTTAGCTTCAGTTTCTCAAATGTCCCACTCATCGGAACGTCGTTTTACGGTTTAGTCCCAGTAACTTCCTATGAAAGAGCTAAAATATTCCCGCCAGATTTCTGTGCACGCCTTAACAACTAGCACCACTTCCACCCCCGACCATTAGGGGGCAGTAACTACGAGAACTGTAGCGGTGAAGATGCAAATGTTGTTGCTGTAGGTTCGTGATTTTGCAAAAAAACTTTAAATCTTCACTCTCTCGTTTGTCTTTGTAGACGTTTTATGAGCGTGAAACCAAAACTCCACTTGTTCTTCTTCTTGTTCTTCTTCTTGTTCTTCTTCTTGTTCTCCTTCTTGTTCTCCTGCAGAGAGTTTTCCTTCCTCAGACATTTCCACTCAACACACATTTCCTTTTTTTATTATTATTATTCTGTGACAGGAACCGTCACAAAGGACCGAAGAGGTACACTGCTGTGGAGGAAAATAGATTTTCAGTTCACACAAATGCTATTATCCATGGCAGGTCTGTCTTCCCCGGCTCATCCTGTGACTCCTCGCCGCCCCCCCAAACCCACCAATCCCCCTCCCTTCGCAATTTCCACAAACAAACATTTTTTCCCCAGCGCTCTGTGCAAAATAGATCAAGAAAACACACAATTATCTCTAAAAACTGGAACAGATTTTTATTAAATTAACCTTATTAGTGCATTACGGTAAGCAAATGCCAAAAAAACAAAAAAAAAAACAGGAGTTGCTCATTTGCATTAAGATAGATTTTTCAGGTTGGCTGCACAATTTAATTAAAGAAAAGATTAAGAATCATTAACCAAGCTGCTCTACCTTGCAGTAGCGACAGGCTCACATCTGACTCAGGTTAACAGAAACCCAGATGGTGGCTCTCTAACTGTTGAATCTCCGTAACCGAATCAGAATGATCCCATTAGTTTCCAGGGGCGGGGTGGGACGGGGCGGGTGGGCACAAAAGTGAGGGAATTCTGGAAATTCGCAACACTTGCACATGATGCAGCCGGGGGCCAAGTTTCATCAGAGCTGAGTTGAATGTTGTGTGGTAGGACGGAAGGGGAGTGGTGGGGGGGCGGGAGGGGGTTCAGGGGTGACTCAGGTGGCCGGGGTTAATTCCAGGGCGTGAAAAATCCAAATGCACAAACAGGAAAAACTCATTTGCAACGCTTCTTTGCATCCATTTCCTGGGACGTGAAGCCATTACCTGAAGTTTAGGAGGGGATGATGCTTCCAGCACGGCGTCACGTGTCAGACCAACGGAGATGGAGATTATTCTGACATGGGGGGGGGGGTGAAGAAGAGACTCCCTGCTTCTCTCTATCTGTATATAATCTACCTTAAACTACCTGTAGGGATTACGCCCGATTCCTTGTCTTCTCCTAGAGTTGGTCTCCTGTGTCTTCCTAAAGTCTGTCCTTGTCTTCCTCGTCTTCTCCTAGAGTTGGTCTCCTGTGTCTTCCTAAAGTCTGTCCTTGTCTTCTCCTAGAGTTGGTCTCCTGTGTCTTCCTAAAGTCTGTCCTTGTCTTCCTCATCTTCTCCTAGAGTTGGTCTCCTGTGTCTTCCTAAAGTCTGTCCTTGTCTTCTCCTAGAGTTGGTCTCCTGTGTCTTCCTAAAGTCTGTCCTTGTCTTCCTCATCTTCTCCTAGAGTTGGTCTCCTGTGTCTTCCTAAAGTCTGTCCTTGTCTTCCTTGTCTTCTCCTAGAGTTGGTCTCCTGTGTCTTCCTAAAGTCTGTCCTTGTCTTCTCCTAGAGTTGGTCTCCTGTGTCTTCCTAAAGTCTGTCCTTGTCTTCCTCATCTTCTCCTAGAGTTGGTCTCCTGTGTCTTCCTAAAGTCTGTCCTTGTCTTCCTTGTCTTCTCCTAGAGTGGACTGGATTCAGTCAGAGTTAATGTAGTGTGTAGCTGGTACCTTGTGTTCTCTCCTACAGAAATGTTCTGCTCATCCAACGCTGCCATAAACTCCCTAACTACTGCTGCTTCTTCTTCTTTGGTTTCTGTTGCTGCTTCATTTTTCTTCTTCTTTGGTTTCTTCTTTGGTTTCTATTGCTTCTTCTTCTTTGGTTTCTTCTTCCTCTACTTCTGTTGCTGATTCTCCTCCTTCTTTGGTTTCTATTGCTGCTTCATTTTTCTTCTTCTTCTTCGACTTCTATTGCTGCTTCTTCTTCTTTGGTTTCTTCTTCTTTGACTTCTGTTGCTGTTTGTTGTTATTGTTTGGGTGCAGCCTTTGTTCTGATTCTTCTAATATCTTTTCTGTCTTCAATCTAAGCTGCTGTTATATTTTTGCGTATCTTGACGTCGGTGCAGAACTTTTAAGTTTTAATTTGAAGCTTCTGGTTTTTGTTGAAGCTCAGGTGCAGTCGTGCTTTTCTCCGGTTCTATCCTCCAAACTCTGGCCCAGTTCACCTCTGCATGCATCGCTTCAGTTTATCATGTCTTAATGTGCTTTATTATTAAAACTGACATCGTCTGTGATTGTTGTTTTAAGACGAGTTCATTTAACAGAAAGCTTTTCTTTTTTTTTTAATCCTTTATTCCTGGCGACGTATCCACGCACTGAGGAAAGATGACTTCCAGAACGACTTAGCCTCCCCGGGCTCGTGTTTTACAGTGAAGAACAAGCCGTAACCTCCTGTAAAAGTCTGCAGGAAATAAGAATGATGTGTTCCCCCGGTAAAGAATAATAAGAGCGGCTCTTTCATGTTCCCTCTTCTTCTATCTGCTGTGTTGGAACTAAGTCAGCGGTCACAGGTCTGATGCACACGCGGGGGGAAGCCAAGTGGAGAGGATTTGACAGTTCTTTCTGACCACCGTAGGGGTTAAAGAATTTGGTATGCAAATGATTCGGGGAGGATGTTGTTAAAAGTGAGAGAGAGAGGGGGGAGAAAAGAAAAAGGGAGGTACGCATCCAAACCCCTAATCCTCTTGCTTTCGCCAAAATGACAAATGCAGGAACTGAGGCATAAAAGAATCACTCATGTATGGCGCACTTGAGTATTACTGCGAGGCACCTGCATTGGAATGAACAGATACAAATAAATACAAAATAATGCAGGAGGGAGGGGAGGGAGGGGGGAGGAGGGGGGAGAAAGTGCGTGTGTTGGGGGGATAACTAAGAAGCTTAAAAGAGTCTTCGACGTTTGAATGCAATCAAGCGCCATTGAAATGATACCAGGTGCCTGGCAGGTGGAGGGAAACAGATGCGCCGGGGTTGGCAGCCTCGGCGGCGTACAGGTGTGAGGGAGGGAGGGGGAAAAAAATAAAAAGGGAACGTGCCTGCTCCCTAATTACCGATTTAAATGCTTAATTTCTGTGTTTCAATATTGATTGCTACCTTTCTGCTCCTATTTCCCCTACGGAGCGGGCCGGAGCGTTTGTCGTCAGGACGCGGCGCCGTGTTTTTCCTTCCTTTCTTCTTCTTTTCTGTTTTTAAAACCACCACCCCCCCTCCCTCCTCAGCCCTTCCTCATCCACCCCCCCTCACAAACAAATCTCAGCCTTTCTCCCGAGCGTGGCTCTGTTGTGCTCGTGTTTGGATTCCTTCCCAAATCATTCCTGAGTGATTAAAGGGGGGATGTCTTGGTTATTTGATGGCGGGGCAGCAGAAAATAAAAAGAAGGGCCCCGGCTCGCAGCGTCGCTCCTCTTCTCCCTTTTTAGATTGGATCATATACTGGTAATGGGACGCACAATCAATGGCCACGCATTGATGCCAAAAGCCGCCTCCCCCTCCCCTCCATCCTCCCCCCTCCTCCTCTCCCTCTCTCTCTCCTTTCAGTGGATCCAGATGGATCTTTATCTGGCGATGTATTGATGGAAATCGCTCCTCTCATTTGCTGGCCCTCCTTCCTTCCTCCACAGGCAAATGACATGCTCGCGTACCTGCTGTAATTTCTGCTTCACTTTGAGATTCACAACCTGCTGTGCTGCAGATTGTGTGCGATCTGGGGGCGCCGCTAACGATGGCCGACGAGCTCCTTTAACCGCTTCATCCCGCGTACCTTACTCCGAGGAGTTTTTTTATTTCCTGCAGGTCGTGTTTCAGGAACACGGCGGGGCAGTGCATGCTGGGACCGGTCCAGGCCCACCGTGGCGGCTCCCGTTGCAGGCCAACAGCTGCCTTTCCCAGGTGGCCTGACATTTGAGTCGCAGCCGGGCCAGATTAGATGGAAGGTGTACGGAGGGGGACAGACGGCGGGAGGATGATGAAGGAGAGGGGGAGGAAGAGAAGAGGGGAAGGCAGGACGATTAACTTAGTGCCAGGTCCTTGTGCACACGGGGTTGGAAGGCTAGGGAGCCCGGGGGACAACCTGAGCCCCTGGATTTGAGTCCAGATGGCTGGCCAGGGCACCCCAGAGGACCCCCTCTTATTGATTTAGGAGGGAAAACAGAGAACCTGGCTTTGCTTCGGGCCCCGGCAAGCGCCAACTGTACCGTACAAGACCTGCATGGCTGCGCCTCCTTCCTCCTTTTCATCCTCATCTCAGGTTATCGGCGGCGACCCCGAGGGGAAGCGAGCGAGGCGAGGGTTGAGGGGGAAGGTCGGGTGTGCAAAGAAGTGAGGAGCGGAGGCGAGATATGAATATAAGTCGACTGATTTAGCAGGTCGGATGTAAAACGGGTCACACTTTCCTTTCGCAGGTCTAATCCCCCCTTTTTCTTTTTTTCTCGGCGGCCAAATTGTGCGCTGATATGAGACGGCACCGGCTCCGTGGAACCGAACGGAGCCTGAACGGCGCAGGTCGCTGTTAATACAAAGAAGCTGCTCAGCTAGCGAGCAGCCGGAGAGAGGAGATGTGCAAGATAAGATTTGTAGAAACACATGAAAGGGGACATGGGTATAAATATGTATGCGCCCCTTGGAGTGGAGCCCTTTTTTGTGTGCCCATTAGTACAGGGTTTTTTTTTTTTGTCTCCATTGTCAATGTGGTGACACGTATAAGTTCTCCAGCCAGTCAATTATATTCCCCACATTACAATAGGAAGCAGAGCAGAGGTAAAACGCAGTTTAGAAGACGTGATAGAGTCTTAAATCACCTGGATCGTTGTCTTTATGGATTATTAAATGTGCAAACGTGATAAAAACCCTTTTATAATCATCTGCATGTAAGTATGTTATATATTAAATGTGCAAAATCCTCATCAGGTGCAAGCAGGCTGCAGTATTCATCTTGCAAAGCGATCATCTCAGAGAGCGCGTAAGGAGTTAAGGTTTTTTTTTTTGTAGCGTGCGATATTTGTCGATATCTGCTGATTGGCTATGAAACGGATCCCCCTCAGCGAGGGACCGGGCCGGGGAGGTATCTGTAACCAGACGCCCACGCGTTCCCAAAGACTATCGACTGACAAGGTGGACCTCTCCGTGCCGCCTTCCCAAGACAAAGTTGGTGCCGCAGCTGCTCGAGCGCTCGGGCCTTGTGTTGTGCTAATGAGCCTAATGAGCTGCTGTTTACTTGTTTGTGCTCCTCTGATGCAGACACCTTAGGCATGAAGGGAGCCTTGTGTGCACAGATTGTTGCGTAGTGTAAATCCATATATTTATGTACGTTCACCTTGTTGCTCATTTGTGCATCGGGTTGTGTGAGCTTGATGATCGCGGCTTTTTTGCAACGAGATGTTTTTAAAATCTTCAAACTGAAGCATAAACACATTTTGTTGAACTCAGGATGTTGGTGCGTCTCTTCCAGGTTTTAATAAACTGAGGCATCTCCCTGAATGCCAGACACTTGGCTTCCCCTTCCTTTGTTGTCTAACGTGGACTCGCGATGCCAGCGTTCATCACAACTGTCTCCAGCTCGAGCGAGTCACACTCGGCGAGACGCGAGCCGAGGGATCCGCCTCGTTCCAAACATCCGCACGGTCCACGAACTCGCTCAGAAAAAAATCTAAACGTCGTTTCATTTTAAAACGCCGAGCCGAGCGAGCGGCTGTGGAAACGTTTAGGTGTGTGTGTGTGTGTGTCGCGGTGATAACTGGAGCTCGCTCTGCTCCCGTGGGACCTTCAGGCTGAAAGGTGTGTATTATCACTGTGGAAAATGGTGTGAGAGTGCTGCTAAAAACCTGAACCCAGTTCAGACCTGCTCGTGGACCTCTGGAGAAAACCTGCCAACAAATGCGCAGTTCAGTCTTGTCTTTCCTTTGCACCTTATGTCTCCCAGGGGAAAGGTTTACTGATCATGGAAACATCCTGCTGCACATTATGTCGACGGGAAGATGAAATAAAGCGCAGATAAAATCTAATTTAATGTTTAATATGATACGTCTTGTACTATCTGTCACCTATAGTCAAGTATTTGGCTCCATAAAGAGCTCTTTAAGTGTTGATGACTCATCCTCCACTAGGGGGCGTGTACTAAATTTGTGTCCAATGAAATGCTTCTTACATTTAACGTGAATGTGCTCTGCTCTGCTAGCCATCCATTAGATTCATTTTATTATGAGTTAAATGAGCTAGTATCTTACGTATTGTTCAGTTGTGATTTATCGCATTAATTTCTGACGCTAGCGCATGTTATCGCAAATTAATTGCACTTTTTTTTACTCTTTTTTTCTGCTACGTGATGTATAATAAGCTACCTTTCTTCTTCTGATGCTATAGTTTGTATTTTCGCCCTCTGCAGGGTAACATTTTACTTGTTAATTACAAGCGCACTTTAGATTCGGCTTGCTTTCCATGGCTTTACTCCTACTTATATATAAAGAATTCATATTAATTAGAGATAAATGCTGTAAAGGAATGTAAAAATATTTTAATTAAGTTTGTGAAAGTTGCAATAAATAACTAAAAAGTCGCTTTCATAAAAAAAGACGTAAATCACAGGTGAATAGTTGCCACGCTGGGTTTGATCCAGAGCCTGTTGCCCTCTGTTGCCTCCATGATTGTTATTTAATGCTAAAGGGTTGTAAAACCGCTGCTTATTGCCCCCCCTCCCCGTCCCTCCCCCCTCCCTGTGCACTGTAAAGCTAATGTCTACATGGCAAAACGCTCAGATATGGGATTTATAGGTCACAGCTGCAAACACAGCTAAGGGCGCTGAGCTATTGTTCTTTCTGCCTGGGTACAAGGTGTATTAAACACACATATGCTCCTAAATGAATATTTAGATTACTACCCTTTATTATTAGTCTGTCCTGGAAACATTTGAATATCACCTCCAGCATTGTTTTGCTTATCTACCCCACCACCACCACCACCGCTACCGCCGCCGCCGCCGCCACAATCCGTCTATATCCCTGCTTTTTTTCTGGGGGGGAAACGCCACAGTGTGCTCAGTGATGCATAATCACCTTGAAATTAATTAATTGTAACACAACAACGCCGGTGATAGCATCAGTGCCCGCGTGGTTCTCCCTTTTGTCCGCCCACCCGCTCTTTCTTCAGGTTGCTGAGGTTGCTGTCCTGGACGCCATCGAGCTAAAATGGCTGCTATCTCGGAGCGGTATGTGTGGGGTCCTGGCGAGTAATTAATCTCAATGAAGCCCGTAGCTGAGGTAGGTATGACGGCCCGGAATTGAATTACCCCCCCCCGCCTCAGCCACGCTACCCCGCCGCCGCCGCCGCCTTCGCCATCGCCGCCGTGCACCAGCGCTTTAACGCGAGGAAATATGCCGCCTCTATTTTCTCAGGTTAATATGAGCCACCTGAGCCTTATCATCATTTAACCAGCGTGCAGATATTGTCGTAACACATGCAGGCTCCTGGTTTTACTGGAGTTTTTGTCATTAGTGCCTCTCCACACGTTTTCAATTAGAGCTCAAATAACACTTTGCATCTACTTTCTCACTCCACGGAATATGAATGTTTGCACACTTCTTAGGGACATGTAATGTGAGCGGCCACGGTTTACTCTGCAAATGTATGTTTTATGGTTTGTTTGGCGTGTGTGCGCACCAGATATGAAACCCTGTTTTTCTTGTTCTGCTGTGTTAAACTTGAAGTTTCGGGAAGAATAAACTCGGTTTCTGTCTTCATAAATTACTTCGACTTGATTAGTAACTTACACGCTGTTAATAAATGTTATTTTATTGCGATTAATCACATTATTTCATGTGGTTATCATACGTTATCGCAAATTAATCGCGCTTTGTTTCAGATCTATTTGCTGCTATGGCCGCACTTTGGATTCTGCTTGCTTTCCACGGCGTCACTGCTGCCGTCTTTAGGGTAAAACGGGGTAAAGCTTGACTGAAACATGACTGGCAGGGCAGGAGGAAGTTTGGCGCAAGTTATCGTCAACTTCCAGATGAAAAAGTGAACAGCTGTGTGGTGTCTTTGGGATTTCTCATCACATGCAGTTCGCTGCACGACTCTATTTCTAGACGCGCTAACGTTGTTGAGATTTTTTCTTCTTTTTCTTCCTGGAACATTAATCCTGCGAGTCTTTTATGAAGTCACCATCTGAGAAAGGTTTCCCGTGTCGGACAATGAGTTGAGGACCTCTGAACCGGCCATTGTTGCATTTTCCTGTGTTTTGCTGCCGAGGAAACATAAAGGAAAAAAAAAGAGTTGTAGAGCTGCAGAGTTGCTGCCGTTTGCTGAACTTTCTCTTCTCGTTCTGACGTTTGGTTTCATGGTGTTACAGTTTTATTTCATATCAAACGGAGACACTTTCCAGTCATTTTCTCTCTTGCGTTTCTTTGGTTCTGCCATTTTTGGTTCCACCTGTGGCAAAGGTCGTCAACGGGCCATAGCTTGGACACCGTTGGCTGCAGAGATGACGTCATAGTTGATCTTTAGCCCCGCCCTCTGCCCCTCAGTCCCAGTATAAACACGTCTGTTTAAGAGCTGTCATCTTAAACTGATGCTTCAACTTGCCCCTCACATCATGCACGGGTGAAAGGTCATCCAGTATTTGGTGATCAAAAGATGATGAAGGCCTCGCTGCTGGAGAGGACGTCTCCTCACTCGGGTTTTCCCTCCACAACGCGCTGACTCTGTCTTTTGGAATGAGCTCCATCGGATATTGACCGGTATCTTCATCCGCATTGATTTCTGGTTGAAAATACACAGTATTTCCACTTTAATTATTTGCATGGCTGCTTTTTGCAGAGATGGACATCAATATCAGAGAAGCACACCCGACCTACGGCCGTTAGGAGGAAGCTCCTCCGGCGCCGGCCTCCGGGGACTCGTGCGGTTGATCCGAGTTCATTCATGAAATGATCGTTCCGACAAAAAAAAAGGATTTATCTTGTGCATGACGTCGTCTAAAGATGCCTTCAGTCAGCTGCTTAGTGTATGATGCTAATTACCTCTTAATTCAGGCTCCAAAACTCTTTAATCCTTCATTTGTTTGTTGTTTTGATAAAAAGCAGTTTAAAAATGCTCATGAATTAATAAAATAACGGTGACGCTGCTTCGTTTTAACAGCGTAGACCCTTAGAAGTTACTGCAAGTCAAGACTTTGACTCATATAAATCGTATTACATCAAAAATAGTCATTAACATTTTGGATTACGGTAATTACGCTACGGTTTGCACCACCGGTTTGCACCACCGGTTTCACTGGTGTCATTACGGTACTTTAACTTACTCTCCTGTCCCGGAGGGTTTTTTAAACTCTTATTTATCATGCTGCATTTTTTTCTGACCTTTTTATTGTCAAATTAAGCAAATAAAATGTATCTGCAGCACTGAAACCGCCAGATACTCTTGTAGAACATTCACTATACTATATTACATTCCTGCTTGTGTTCCTGCAGCGAGACCACTCAGGTTCGTCGTGACTCCCACCTTAACCTCTAACGTCGCTGCCGCTTTTTGCATAAATGAGGTAAAACGAAGACAAAGGTTGTCTTAGTATGTGGGTGGGATGTGTAGCGGGGGTTGGGGGGGGGGAGGGCGTCACACGTCTCCAGATGAGTTCCGCGCAAAACAAAAACGTTAATACGCGCAGCGAGCGTGACGGCGGGCGGCACACCTTCCCATAAATCACCGTGGTTTTAATCATACCTGTCTCGCCGTCTCTTTGCCGCCGTCCCCGCGGACAAGGTTTCGCCTGCCTGCCCGCCCGCCTCTCCCCGTGTTTCTCTCTCTTTCTCACTCGTGCTCAATTATCTAGCAGCTCTTTCGGTGTTTATTTATTTATCCAAAGTTCATGTACAGTATGCATGCGCAAATTTTCTCCTGGGGGAGCGAGAGCAGCTCAGCGGAGCGTGGCGGCTAACCATACCAGCAGCAGGGGGAAGGAGGAGGTGAAAGTAAAGGAGACGGAGGGGAGGGGAGGCAGATTAAAGGTTTAGTTCGGTTTCCTTCTTAGAGGCAGACTTAAAGGTTGCTGGTTTGTTTCCCGGCACGTTGTCTCTGAGCAATCATTGATTAGTTGCCTCTGAGCAAACCTTTCCTCAGCCTATCTCTGGGCCTCAGCTCAGCTTCCTCTGGTTCTTACTGGAGAATCACAGCGTGGCTGATTCATGTGTTTTTAATAATCATTGGAAAACAAAGGAGCTCTGGGGCAGCGGGGAATCACATATATGAGGATTTGGGTGCAAACACATCACTAGTTAATATGCTCAGTTCATTGTTTGGTCTTTCTGTGGAGTTTTTGTTGAATGTAGTTTGGCTCCTTTTGCAACTTGTGAAGCTCAATATGTGTCGCACCGGCTGAAGCCATCATTGCTAACTCCTTGCTAATGGTCAAAGAGGAGAAGCGCTAGTGGACGTGAGGCGGACAGGTGACGCTAAGCTACCTGTGAGGACGCCCACCTGTCACTCAGATCAGCCACAGCCTTAGTTGTGCATACTTTTTAGCCGGGATATAAGTCAAACAGGTGCAAAGTAGGTTTTGAAGCTCAGTGTGGGCACTCTGGCGGCCGCCATCTTTGCTAACACCCAGCTAAGTCAAAACTGCTCAAAGAAGGAGAGCGCTAATGCAGCAGAGACACCTACATGTTGCTTAAACTAGCTACAGCCTTGTATATTTTTAAGCCTTGATATAACTTTAAACAGACGTTGAACAGTTTTAAAGCTCAGTGTCGGACTGTGGTGGCCGCCATCTTTGCTAACTTGTAGCTAATTCAGAAATGCTCAAAGAAGGAGAGAGCTAATGCAGCAGAGGCACCTACATGTAACTTAAAGTTGTATATTATACAAGGCCTTGTATATTTTTAAGCCTTGATCTTACTTTTAACAGTTCTGAAGCTCAGTGTGTGGACTCCGGCGGTCGCCATCTTGGCTAACTCTAACCCTAGTTTTTCTGAATGGAGAAATGAACCAATAGAAACCAAACTAGTTTTTCTACTTGCCTGTAAACATGTTTATTAACGCTATTAAAGCTGATTATTGCAACACGGCGGTTTATAGGGATGGAGTCACGGCCTGGATGCGATTTGTCACCAAAAATGGCAGCGAAAATGTAATTGTGGGGCATGAACCCTGGTGCTGAGACTTCCTCTTAGTCATTTTGGGAGTCATTGACGACCAGTGCTGTCATTGGTAAGTGTTTTCTAGAGTAGCTTTCCCTGTTTTGTGCTCATAAATAGACACTTTTAAACTTCCTGTGTATCTGGGGAGTTTTCCTGGGAATATTCGATCTGAAGGCAGAGTGGCTGTAAGAGCTTTTAGTACGAATCAGTCCTGTAATCAGCAGCCGCTCCGGCAAAACAGGCTTTATATTTACACCAAGAGCAATACTGAGGAAACCTCCAACCAAACAATGGAGAGGAACACGGGGCTTTAGTAGAGACAACACAGGGAGAAAAGAGGAACTCACTGAGGAGCGAAAGGCTTTTTCTTCTTGTTACAGACGTTGAAAAACACAAGGGAGTTGACGGTTTTACGCTGAGGGAGAGGCAGGTAAAGGCTGCCTGGAAACTAATTAGAAGCCGTATCACAACAGCAGCAGGGCCTGAGCCACTCTCAGTCAGCGGCGAGGTAAACAAAGTGCTCGCCGGCTTGTTGCTGTGACAGGCCAGATAAAATGGTATTTACCTTTCAGTTGTTGGTTTCTTTTACAGCCCGTGCTGCATGTAGTGTATGTTCAGCCGGCGTTTAGTGTCAACAGACACAGAGAGAGAGAGAGAGTAGAAGAAGAAGAGAGGAGGAGGAGGAGGAGGAGGGATACACGGTGCAATTATAGACTTAGCTGGAATGGAAATGAGGTAGATGCCGACAGAGGTGTCAGCAGAGCAGGACATTAGAGTCTGAGGCAGGAGGGAGGGGTGGGGGGTTAAAGATGAGGCCCGCGAGACAAAAAGAGGCCCCGACAGAGGGTCCCGTATACGAGGATGAATCTGCAAAGGATGAGGAGGAAGAAGAAGGAGGTGGATGAGCATGAGAAAGAAAGAAGAGGATGAGGAGAAGAAGGAGTGGAAGGAAGATGAAAAGTGGGCAAGAAGGACGACGAAGATGAGGGAGAAGGGAGAAGAAAAAGAAGATGATGGAGGAGGAGAAGAAGTGGCAGAAAGATGGAGGATGAGGAGCAAGAAGAGCAGAAAAAGGAGGAGAGAAAGATGAAAAGGAGGAGGGAGGATGATAAAGATGAAGAAGAAGAGGAGGAGGAGGAGAAAGAAGAAGGTAAAGAGGATGAGGAGAAGAAGATGGGGAAGGAAGTGAGAAAGAAGGAAGGAGATGAAGGATGGAGGAGGAGGAGAAGAAACGTGATAAGGAAGAGAAAATATTGAAGGAGGAAAGTGAAAGTGTAGAAGAAGATGAAGAAGGAGGATGAGGAGCAGGAAGAAGGAAGAAGAATAAGACGGAGGAGGAAGAACTGGTGCAGCAGAGTCTTGAAGATCAGTGTGGGGTCTCCGGCGGCCGCCATCTTGGCTCAGTCCCGTCTGAAGCGCTCGCTGAGTCGTCACCTTTTCTAACCTGCGGCTCTAAATGACTAAAACATTAAAACACGCGGCTTGAACGGCGCTCAGAGTCAGAACGCCGTTACCTGTCAGCCTCATCGGCGTCTTCACCTCCTCCCTCTGTCCTCCTTAACGGCGGCGACATGTGTCTCCGACGTGTTTTTAACCGGAGAGAATGGCGCTGTCAAACCACGTCACCTATCTCCTCGACAAAAAAAAAACAAAGGCCAACCCGCAATTAAGGAGGCCTTGTCTCGCCGCCGCCGCCGCCTTCGACAGCTCCCGTCCCTTTTATATTTAATTTTTTCTTTTTGCTTTATTCCGACAATTTCCAGCAACTCTAGCAGACACCTTAAGTGGCGCTAAGTGATCAAAGAGAGATGGAGGAGGGGCGGGCGGGGGGGGCATCATATTGGATAACGCAATTAGGCTACCACTGAGAGAGGAGAGTAACAAAGAGAGAGACAAGAGAGGGACTGTGAACAGATAATGGCTTGTAAACAGAGGACATTACTTTACACAGAGATTATTCAGATCCTGACCTGACACCGGATGCTCCAGGGTCTATTAGCAGAGTCGCACCCAGTGGGAGAAATCAGGCTGGATCACTTTAGTTAGGAAATGGGAGAAAATGGCCACGTGTGGATTTGTCCTCGCACCGAAAAGATGATCCCCCCCCTACACACACACACACCCACCACTACAACCACCACCTCTTCTTAATTGCCAATATTCAAAACAAAACCACAGACAGTTGAATGTGAGGGAAGCTGAGGGGGGAGGAGGAGGGTGTGAGAGGATATCTCGCCCTTCCTCACATTCCTCCCACTCGGCTTGTCACTGGTGTACTTAACAAGAGGACATAAGTGGCTGCTCTCATCATAATGGAGATCCGAGAATATAAAGAATGTGTGTGTGTGGTCGCGGCGGCCAAGAAAGGAAGTGGTGGTTTCCTCCACCCTTACCCCTACATCACCACCTCCCCCCCCTCAAAGCTTGGTGCTAAATGACTTGGGTCAAACGGTCAAAGTGTAATTATCACAGAGGAACAGGCAGCGGTGGCGCGTCAGACTCCTTACCTGACATTAACCCCGGTCTGAACTAACAGGAGGCCCTCGCTGCCCCGGGGAGCCAGATGCTAATTTGAAGCAGAGTTAGGGAGGGTAAGAGGGGGGGTAATTGTGGAGGATCTAATAGGGATCAGTGCTGTGGGAGCTCTCCATACATCTGCACCGTCTGGCTAGGCCCCGCCACACCTGAGACTCAACGGGCTTGGCTGCGGTGGCGCTCCCCTGTAGGCTTTGAAGCCCGGCGGGTGCAGCCGCGGCGCCACGGCTGCCACGGCTGAAGGGGGGAAGCGTGTGTTGTGGTTTGAATTCCAATTGTAGTGGAGTGTGGAGACCCAAGCTGCATCCACAATGAGATCAGTGTGTTCAGATGCAAGACGCGAACAGCCTTGTTTCATGAATCTGATTAAGACGGGTCGTTATAAGGCTCAGGCCAGCGTTCGTTTAGTCTTTAACTGCAGCTAACAATGCTAATGCTAACACCCTACTGTCCAAACATGGACAGAGTCAGGAAAAAGTCAGAAGGCAATAACTTCACGTTAAAGTGCTTCGATGAGGCTAATTTAGCTATGTAGTTAGCTTGCTAGCATAAATAGTGTCTGTTTCTAACTCAAGATGCTGCCTTCACATGGATGGAGGTTAATGGTTAAGTTGACGTATTTTAAGGAACGTCAGGAACGTTAGGGAAGACGTTTCATCCCAGTATTCAGTTGTTAAAGATGGAAATGTCGGGGGTTGGGGTTTAAAGAACCGGATACTTACCTGTAATTGTTTAAATATTTTGACGGTAAAAAGTCAGGAGGCAGTAACTTTGTGTAGAGCAAAAGAAAAAAACTTTTAAAGTGCTTAGATGAGACAAATTTAGCTTTGTGGTTAGCTTGCTAGCATAAATAGAAGCGTGAGCAGCTTTTATCATCGGATATTAGTCATAGCCAGTCAACGTCTGGTCTGTTTCTAACTCAAGATCATGGATGGAGGTTAATGGTTAAGTTGGCGTATTGTAATTTAGTCGCCTTGATGTCTGGGACGGTTTCTCAGAAACATTAGGACAAGACAAGTGGACTCAGAGTTTCTTGAAGACGTTTCATCCCAGTCTTCAGTTATTAAAGATGGAAAAGTCGGGGGTTGGGGTTTAAACTATCGGATACTTTCCTGTAGTTGGAGGATTCAAACTGTTTAAATGTGCGTCGGTAAAAAGTCAGAAGCCAATGACTTCATGTTAAAGTACTTAGATGAGGCTAATTTAGCTTTATAGCTAGCTTACTAGCAGAAATAGCAGATATTAGTTGTAGCTCGTCAACGTTTCGTCTTAATCACAGAAAAAATGGTCGTTGATGAATGTTTTTCATCAACGACATCAGCTCTGGCTCAGACGTCTGTCATCCACTGATAATGAAGCTTAGCCGCTCTAGAGACGTCTTGATCTTCCTACAACGCTACGCACTGATGATATTAATGCTGCCTTCACATGTGGTGGAGGTAAGTTGACGTATTCTAGTTGAGGAAGGTTGCTCAGTCATCCAGGTCGTTGAATATCCCTTTTAGGGTTTTCTTGGAGACATTTCGTCCTGTATTAACCTAAAGCCTTTTTATAACTTAGAACGCAAATCTAAACTGTACACTTCAAACGCTTATGTCCAAATTTAGCAAAACGACAAAATTATTCCATATAGTGCACAGCATGGCTCACACAACTTGTCCCTCGTCCTTAGCAACCATTGCACCGTTTCTTCCTGCACTAAACATGACGACAATAATCAGGAACAAGTGAAGTTTTGCTCGGTCTGTCAGCACAATTTAAAAACTGCTTTATAGTTTGAAGTTGGCGTTTTGTAGACAAGTTGAATTGGAGGCTCAGTGAGGCGCCGTCTTAAATTGGTCGTTCTTCTTCCGTCCTTTCCTTCGGGCTGTTAGCTCGCTAAACTGTAAGTTGTTCTGGGTTTTTATTTGTTTCTGATCAACTACCTGAAAAAACAAATGAATCATCAGTTCTTTGACTGCTACGTAGCGCCAAATGCTAACCTGTAGCGGTGAACAGGGTCGTGCAAACATTCATTTCTCTGCCGACTCTATCGGCTGCTGTAAAATCAAATATATATTCTGCAGCCTCCCTGCATCAGCGCTGACATTAGAGCGCGGTGAATAGTCGCGCCCGCTCGCACCGAATGTCGACTAGATTACTTAAATTGATGCGAGGGGCAGCAGAAGGCCCCGACCCTCTTGTAGCGCCGCTCACCTCTACACTTGACTCCAGCTCGCTCATTGTGTCGGCGCGGCGATAAGGAAGCAGCCTCCTGGTCATCTTTAATTCATGCGATTAAATATGCAGGAGGAGCCCTCCTCGTACCAGCTGTTAGACACCGTTAGTAAGCCATAATTCAAGAGTTCAAATCCGAGCAAATTGAGGGCGAGGTCGGACAGAGCGCCGGCCGGAGAGGCATTATCCTCCAGCTGAGAGGCAGGTTCAGTCAGGTGCAGCGCCGAGCGGAGGCTTGTTAATCCTCACGGCTGGTAATAGAAGAAGAAGCAGCGCTCTTAGAAATGTAGATATGTGGAACCGGGCGGCGCCTTCTCATTTCCGACCTGTTCTCACGCCGACGTGTTAACCGCATCCACTCCTCTGACCTCTTACGTCCGAGCCCAGGAACCCGGATCAAACACTTAAAAACAAATAAACTCCACGCGCCGCTTCATCGGGCTGCAGCTCGCCACATGATTCATTCATGCGCCTGCACGTGTGAACATATGTGTGTGTGTGCGACTGTCTGCATAAATCCTCTGGCTGTGAACGCATGGATGTAGCATGTGTTTGGGGTTATATAATGTGTGTGCCTGCGCGCCGATCGCCGTGTGTCCGCCGAGGAAATCACCATTTCAATATAGCTCTGATTAAACTTCCCATTTACCGTTGTGAAAGTACACAGGAACCTTTTCTTGGCAGGTTGCCTCCTGCGGCAGGCCGCTGCCAAGCTCTTTGAAACCCAATCAGTTTTTTTGGTTCTCAGATCAGTATCCGCTTCTTAGTCTCTCCTCGCCTCTCTCCTCCTGGATCGGCAGCTCGTGTTGCACGAGAAAAAAAAAAAAAAGGGAAGAAAGAAAAAAGGCCGGTGGTTGGTCATCCATCAACACGGCCAGCTGGCGTCGGATCAACACCCACCGAGTCCAGCAGGCACCTGTTGGGAGTCTGCAAGGTGCAGAAAATAGACGACGTCACGAGACGCGGCTTCAAATAGAAGCTCCCCCGAGCAATTTATCACGTTTGATTTAAAGCTGGCGTCTTTTAAAGAAGGTGAATTAGAAAAAAAAAAAAACTGGAGAGAGGAGGAGGAGGAGGAGGGAGGCTGAGGAAGCGAGATGGAGCGAGAGTTTGACCGCAGTGACCAGAGGAATTAGAGGGAGAGCTTATCCTTACGTCAGTATCAACATGTTTAAGCCCAATGTTCCATTTCAACCCCAGAAACCTGCCGTCCAATCCATCAAAGCCGCGGCTCCCGTCGACATAAAACCTCCCTCCCTGCCTGTATTTGTCTTCCTAATTAATTACTTCACATGCCACAGTATGTTTCTCAAATGATAGATGATGGGAAATTATAGCCGCCGCTGCCGCTGCCGCCGCCGCCGTCCCAGGCACAGCCGGTGGTAGATTTGTGCAGTCAGCTTCCAGCCTGCATTACCTGAGTAGAGCTGGCAGGCTGCCTGAGCGCTCGGGACGGGACAGGACGGGACAGATTTGACGTTTGCCGCGTAAGAGGCTTTTTTAGAAATGTTTCTAATGCCGGATTTAGTAGGTAAGCGCAATCTGCCGCGTTCACCTATGAGATATTACCCAGAGAGGACACGCAAACAGCACACCAGCTATTGTCTTTTTGTTTTATCCGGTGCGTTGAACATTAAACACAGATTTGATGTTTTTTTATTAAAGTTATGATTCAGTTCTGGTTTTATTTTTGCTGAAAAGTTGGAGCAAACTGACAGGAGCCTCATCTTTTATTTTTGATCCGTGCTACCGCCTGAGGCCAGGTTTTTAATACAAACTCCCGGCCTTTGATTCGCAGCGCTGTCCGGCTTTAATAATGCAGGCGTGATCGCGGGTGGTTGGCCGGGGCGTTTCCCAAAGACGGCCACTTCCTCCGGAAACGTCCAGACGGGGAGGGAGAGAGAGAGTCGAGACGAAGCGAACGGGCGAGAAAAGAGGAAGAAAAGTTTCTTTCACGCTGGGAGCACAAAAGAGCATATTAAACACTAAAGTTTATCAGTCCACATTAAGTCTCCAATCCGCGGCTCCTTTAATCTCCTCACATCTGAAACCGTTTCCTCTCCCGCCTCCACGTTTCCTCCCGTTAAAACAGTGGAGATGAAATCCAGCCGTCGACGACTCTCCGCCGTTTTTTCACAAAAACACCGAGACACATCATGAAAAATTAATTACCCGCTCGCTCCGCCGCTCATTTCCATAAGATTCCTTTAAGAAAAAAAAAAAAAAATGTAAAATTCATTTAAAGTAAAGTGGTGACGTTGTCTTTGAAGATCACGACAACTAACACGGATCAAAGCGGGAGGTTCTGTACGGATGAGGGCCTGATTAGCATAATGAAATTAACTTAGAGACAAGAATCTCTAATAGGTGCAACAAAAAAAAAAAAAATGCATTAACAATATTTAAGAAAAGTGCTGTTTGTGCTTGTAACACAACAATTACAGAACTTGCATTTAATTAACATTCTGTTGATTAACTCCTCTTTTCATCGTTTGTGTTTTTTCTCTTCACTCTCCTTTCAAACTTGACACACATGACGATTCGGCGCCGCATTGTTTTATTTTTTCCCTTAAATCGGGGCCATGAAATCAGCCTGAATTTGCATATTCACAGTGATAATTGCAAAGCTGGCAGATAGTTGTGCTATAATTGCAAACTAATGACTGCAAAATTATTTGCGAACTCGCGCGATATTGAGGTTTTCTCTTCTTTTTATTTATTTATTTATTTATTAAATTGACTGACAGCTCCGGGAGGTTTATTTTTTTTAAAGAAAAAAAAAATCCTTTTGAGACGACTATTAACCAGAGTCACGGTGCCTTTACTGTCACAGCGTGGGATCTGTGTACGACAACATCCTGGATGAGCTCGGAGCTTGTAGTTTCTGTCTGAGCGCCTTTAACGCATCCTCCTTTTTTCCTGAAAGAGGCGCTATTAATTGCAGCTGCGCCAAAATATATGAAAAATTAAATAACAGTAAAATACCTGCTTTGATAACGGGAAGGTGACACATCTGAATAGCTTTAAAGGCTGCCGGTGCTGATCTGTGTGTGAGAAATGAATGAAGCAGGAATGAACAGATCTTTAAAGACGTGATCACATGAGCTGCAGGAAAAAAAGATGACCGCATGCAAAAAGAATGACAGATGAGGGAAAGAAGGGACAAATAAGGCAACAAAGGCGTCCCTGTTTGCCGCTCGGCTGAAAGTTAAGCTCTGATAAAAACCAGTCTGCTTCTTTGTGTTGTTTACTTTCTAATCTGACCAGCGCTCCTTCCTCTCCTCTCCTCTCCTCTCGGTGGGATCCCCCTCGGTTCTGTCAGACACAAGAAGAGCCCTGTCCTCTTTAGACCTGGCAGTAATTGAAATAAATTGCAAGAGTGCAGCGGTGTTGTTGTTATCTGCGGTTAGTTAACAGCACCTCCCTCCCGCTCAGGGATGCAGGGTGGAGGAGGAGGAGGTGGAGGACGACAGCGAGGTTCCAGTGACCCAGATTTAGTCTCCAAACATAAATAAATTATCACACACGCACTCCCCATGTTCAGAGTGTACCTTCAAAGTTGCAAATTTAATCACGATGAAATGGAGATTTACTCACGTTGCATGCATTTATGCACATGCGGACAGATCTAAACATATACATATTGATAGAGCACGCAGACGGCGTCACACATGCAGATCTTCAAATCTAACTGAATGCATTTTCAGGGTTTGGGACGCCAAACTCTTTGCAGAAAGCGATGAAAGTAGTTAATATTTGCAGCCACCGTGCACCTGCCCTCCTCTGAAGAATCCACCTCACCTGTCCTAAACACGTCTAAATAACCAGCTAGACATGAGCCACTGCATAAAAATCCCCACGTTTGGCAGATTTATTATTTTCCCAGACACCAAACAGTTTCTCTTTGCCAAGTTTACAGTAAGTCTGCAACTTTGACGCTTTTCTGCAACTCTTCTATACGTGAAAGAAAATCAACAAAGATCCTGTTTTATCTCCTCAGAAATAAGCAAATGGGCGTCTAAACTGCCACTAGCAACTAATCCGCTTTATTCACACTTGGTTTGTTTGGGGAACGTCTTGAGAAAACAGGGTTCTCGTCCTCGGGAAAACAGAGTCATGAAAAAAAGAGAGAGAGAGGAATCTGAGGCTGTGCAGGAGTGACAGTGTTTTTAAGCAGGCCCGTCTGTCGTGGCGGCGTTTTTAAGAGCGTTCTCTGGCGACTGCCGTGACACTGCCATTCCCATGCCCCGTCGAATTCTTTCCTCAGATCCCAGGCATTTAAAGCGAACTCCCTCCCTCCCCCTGCGCCACTCAGGATGTAGCCAAAAGTCCACTGACCTATGTGGGAGTGGATATTTTGGAAGGCGGCCCTGGCTCTTTCACTCTCTATTCCTGTCCTCGCACGTTCATTAGCCCGGCCTCGAGAGTCAGAGTGTTTAGATGTTGTTATCATTCCTCTCCTATCATTTTTCTTCCCTGTTTTCTCTCTCTTTTCTTTCCCTCGCGCTGAGGGGATGCTTTTTTTTTTCTAGGTGGGGTCATCTGCTGTAATAAATTCATGTGTGTCACGTTTGAATTACTGTAATCACCAAGTAGATTAAATATACATGTGTTTATCCTGGGGATGGAAAGCCTCTTCTTCAAGAGGAGATGGTGCTCTGTAGCCGTTGGAGCCTTTTTTTTTTTTACAGTACATGCTGGAGATGCGTTTGATGGTGGAAACAAAAGCATCAAAAGAAAATATCTAAACCAACATTGAGACTAAAACCAGTTCCACGTTAACGATGGAAAGGTGTAGAGTTGGGATTTAAACAACCAGAGACTAATTTAGCGGCATAGTTAGCTAGCTAGCATAAATAGCTGTGTTTTGCTCCTTGAGATGTCATATTTATCAACTTAATTTGTTGCCACGGAAGTCAGAAGGCAATAACTGCATGTAGCGGCAAACACAAAACCTTTAAAGTACTTGGATGAGACTAATTTAGCTTTGTAGCTAGCTGGCTAGCATAAGTAGCAGCGTCCTATGCCTTGAAATGTCGTATTTTTCCGCTTAATTTGTTGCCGCCAAAGTTAAAAGGCAATAAATTAATGTAACGCAAAATGACAGCTTTTAAAGTACTTAGATGAGACAAATTTTTTCATAGTTAGCATGCTAGCATAAATAGCAGCGTCCTATGCCTTGAAATCTCGTATTTTTTCAGTTAATTTGTTGCCACCAAAGTTAGAAGGAAGTAACTTCATGTACCGCAAAACAGCCACTTTTAAAGTACTTAGATGAGACTAATGTAGCTTCCTAGCTAGCTAGCTAGCATAAATAGTAGCACCCTATGCCTTGAAATTACGTATTTTTATACTTAATTTGTTGCCACGAAAGTTAGAAAGCAATAACTTCATGTAGCGCAAAACAAGACACCTTTAAAGTACTTAGATGAGACTGATTTAGCTTCATAGCGAGCCTGCTAGCATAAATTCGTCCACCTAATAGCCACCTTTTGGCCACAGGTCTTGTTGAACTTTTTAGCATTATTTAGCTATTTAAATGCTAATCCATTATCTACTCTTGTGTCAGTAAAAAGTCTGAAGGCCATAACTTCATGTGGCACAAACTTTTAAAGTAGTATGAGATTGATTTAGCTTCATAGTTAGCTTGCTAGCATAAATAAGGAATGCAAATTCAAATGTCGGATTCTTCCAGCTTTTGGCAGCTAGCTAGTTTAGTTTTGGCAGGCTAACGCTAACTGTCTGATTTTCATAACCTGCAGAGGGCAGTATTATGTCCGGTAGCGTAAAAAAAAACCAGAAGAACTGCCTGAGATCGGATCAAATCATGTTTTTTGGAAGTCCAACATTCAAGTAACGTTCTAGTCTCGCCTCGTTGTCGTCAGATATTATTTTAGCTTATCCTTCTCATCGGATCAGATCCTTTCATTTAGCGCCGTGTAAAGGTGGATCCTCTGATCTGAAGGATGGTCGGGTCGTAGCCGCCGTCCTTTTAGTCGCCGCTGAACACATGCGTCTTTGTTTCGTGTCTGACTGCCATCGTAACTCTTCACTTAACGTGTTTCTATAGAACATAAAAAGGACGTGAATTACAGCAGATAATTAGATTTTGTCTTCTTCTTCTTTTTTTTTATAAATGGCTCGTGGTGATCAAACGTCTGTGTTTACAGATTGCCGGTCGCCGCCTCGCTGCTAGAGGTCAAGGTAGAGGAATAAGTCTGACCGAGTCATTATTTACTGTTGATTCAACAGCGGGAAGTTTTCCCCCGGCCGGGGCTCGGGACTTTCACATTACAGCCCAGCAGAGGAAATAATGACCTGTAGGTGCTCAGCTGTTGGGAGGAAATTGGTGTTTCTTTTCTTTTTTATTAATATACTCCAAAGCTGCTGTGGTCTCCTTCAGCATCCCTCCTCCTCCTCTTCCTCCTCCTCCTCCACTGTTACATCACTGGGAATGTTTGCAAGGCTTTTCCTCACCTTTATCTGGTTTTTGGAGAAACCTAATTATTGCAGGTTGTCGTCACGAGCTTGTGGCATTTTAAGATTATTATTGCAGGTTCTTGCTTCTTCTTTCTTAGAATTTCTTGAAACAAGCTGTTTTTTTTCTCCAGGCGCGAAAACGCAAAGGTGTCGGTCCGTGGCTCTGCTTCCCTTTTTTGATTCATTTCAAAGGTTTTAACCTGACAGCAGACGTATTTTCTCATTTTTCACTCCCTCTCTCTTCCTCTGCGTTGTATTCCTCCAGTGGCCGGTGGATGATTCAGAGGAAAGGGCTCGGGAGAAGAAAGAAGTCGAGTAGATGTTAGAAGTGAAGAGGATCCAGGGCCCAAGGCAGCTAATCAGCGTATTACTCGTGTCACGGCGGCTCATATCAACTTTTCCCGAAGCCCGTAGACGTTTCCTCCGTCGTCTTTGAATACCGTCCTGCGAGACGCGTGAAATATTTAATCTATGCCAGTTACCTGCTGCTTTAGTAGGTACGCGGCAGAAGGAAGCCGAGCGCCGGCCTTTCATGTGTTTCTGACGGACTGTCACTCGCTCAGTGGCACAAATGTTCGTCTGTGAGGCGGACACGACTTTTCATCGGCGTTAATCAAAATGAATAAACATGCATAATTGCGCAGAGCGGGGAGAAGTTAGGAGAATTCAGAGGGAATTTTCAATGCCCTATGAAGTATTAAAACGAAGCTTGGCCTCATTTCGTTTTTTCTTCTCCACCTCGCCGTACCTAGCTCGAGTCGCCCGCGCCCACGATCTCCGGCTTCCATCACGTGTTCTTTTTTTTTTTTTTTTTTTATCAAACACACAAAAAAAAAAACCATTAGGACAAAATATTTACTTTTTCGCAGACGTATTCCCGTACTTCTCCTAACTTTGATATTCCCTTTGATTTCCATCAACCCCCTCCCCGCCTCGCCTTTCAGACATGTAGAAGTTTAAGAGATCTGCGGGTTTGATGTGATTTTTCCCGCCTTTGTACATCATAGGCAAACATGAAGAAAAAAAAAAAAAGTGCGCTAACAGACAGGCAACGAGCTCGGGCAACAGTGGGGAGTGAAGATTGACGTGTTTTTTTATTTTGACAGCGCTCACCCTCCCTGCCCTTGGTTTATGATCATAAATAGTGCATGCTGCTTATTAGGAGGCTGCTGCTGCTGCTGCTGCCGCCGCCGCGTTCCCAGATAGCGAGTGTGTTGCTCGCCGGTGTTAGCCGACAATTTGCCAGTACACATGTGAGACATTATTAGTGTTTCCCTTTCATCCCGTCGCTCGCTCTCCCCTCTCTTGTGTCTTTTTTTTCCCGGGCCTGTGCCATCCATGCAAAGCACTCTGGGATAGGTTGCACTCACCGATTCTGCACGCTGCTCGTCATGCGGCTAAATTTGATGGGAAAAGCGCATAATTTGCCTCTTCTTAGATTAAATCTAACTAATGTGATTATGTGGCACAGACACAGGAGTATGTGGAAGCGCACAAGCGCACAAAAGCCGGTATGATGACAGAATTTCAAGACGTTTCGTGCAGCTGAGAGGGGCCGGTGCTTTTAATGCTGCAACATCTGGCTCCAATTACCCACTGTGAGGTAGGTGCTCTATTATAAAAGGAAACTCAAAGGATTTCCTCTCTTAAAATACACGTTATCCCTTAATTCCTGGCTAAATTACCACTTAAGCGAGGCCTGTAATTCATAAACCCCCGGTAGTCCTGGCTGCAGGAAAAACTAAACTCTGCGTCACCTTGACCACGGAGGTAGCCGTCCTTGGAGAGCGGTGGCAGGGAGGGACATGGACAGGGCAAAGCGACTCGCAGAGAGAGATTAGTGGCGTGGTCGCACCTCTCCTCCCCTTTAGATAGCGCCCCGCTGGTGTGGCGAGAGAGGTGAGGAGGGACATAATGGCCGATGGACCCCCTCTAAAAGGATGTTTTGCGCGAGGTGGGAGAGGAGGTGGGGATGGTGCGAGGGCTCCGGGGTCCCGGGGGATAGATTTGCAAGTGGAGATAGTCCGATTCACCTCTCGCTGACACGGACGCCGGGGGCCCGGGGCGAGCAGTCAGCCTGTGGTCAAGGCAAGTACGACCCCCAGCCCCCTCCCCACCGCACGACCTCCAAACTGTCTCAGAAACACACACATGGAGAAAGTACAGGTCCGGGCAGAGAGGTAATTTGATGCTGGGTCGTCTCCTGAGGCTCGCTGTTGTGGTGCGAGTGGCGGTGTCACCGGGTCAGAGCTGAAGTTTTCCACTTTGAGAGTCGATTAACAGGAAGCGACGGTGGACATACTGCACAACACGTTTTTAAAAAGTGAGCAGAATTTAAAGCCCCTGAGAACATTTGCATCCAACGTCAGCTGAATTTAATTCAACGTCCAGAAAAATCGTTCTTTTTGATCTTTTGTCGACCTGTAATAGACATAAATCGGGAAAATATCAATTTACGCATCAAATATTTGCCAAAAATAGTTAAAATCTGTAACTATAAAGTCACACAGGTGGAGTAGTAATAAAACATTAGACTACTCTTCATTTGTTTTAAACCGTAAATATTATTTTTTTTTTTTTTTAATTTTAAGCATTTATATTGGAGAACTACAACCTAACTCAGCGGGTCTTTTCCAGAATTTAATTCAACCAAAAAATAGTTTTTTTAGTCTTCTGTTGACCTGTAATAGACACAAACCGGGAAAATATCCATTAACCCAACATTTTTTTGTCAAAACTGTTAAAATCTGTAACTATAACGTCACACAGGTGAAGTAGGGAGGAGGTCAAGGTGGATGGAAGTCAATAGAACATATTGGACCACTGTTCACTTGCAGTTTCAAATCTTAAGTAAGCCTTTTTAACTTTGAGCATTCAGGTTGGAGGACTAGCTTTGAAAGTGCCTGAATTTAATTTAAAGCCAAACTTAACTGACTTTTCCGGAATTTAGTTCAACAAAATTTCCTGAAAAATAGTCGATTTTTTTAGTCTTTCGTCAAAGAAACGTCAAAAATATCCATTTACAAATCAAATTCCTGGACACTTCCGCCTCCAGAATAAGTAATTTACCACCCTCGGGGCCAAAACCATTAAAATCTGTATGTATAGAGTCACACAGGTGGAGTAGGGAGGAGGGCAGGGTGGATGGAAGTCAACAAAACATCAGATCACTGTTAATTTGCAGTTTTAAACCGTAAACAAGCTTTTTTTTTTAGCTTATTAGCGTCACAGATAATGTGTTGCTCACTTTTTTTACTAGTGTTGTACTCCAATAAGCTGAAGCAGAGATCGGAGGCGACTGCAAACAAATCAAATTTCAAAATTTTTCGCGTTGCTACTTTGGCCTCCAAAATAAGTGGTTTGCTTCATGTGGCTGAATTTCAGGCTTGTTTCCAACCGTTGTGATGCTTTAGTGCGAGCGCTACCAAATAAAGGTCCATATCAGTTGTGTTTTCCTTTTGGTTTTGGTTAAATTAATCAAAAACAGCCCCGGGGCATCTTCTTATTACATAATAAGAAACACGGACTAACCAGCGGAGGACATTCTGAACTGGGCCACGTGTAAGAGGCGTTTAAACGAAGCAGAATAATCTGTTCTGCCAGAATTATATTTTCTCAAATAGATGAATGTTGCATATTTGCTCACAACTATTTATTCCTAAGCCATAGTTATCTGAGATCTGGTGTCTGGTGCTTAAGAGTGCTGTAAAGGTTTGAAATCCCTGGCTTACAGTGGGTGAGATAACTTATTTTCCTTGAGGGAGGAAAGCGAACCTCAAATGCTTCATCTCCTGGATCATTTTTTAAAAACCAGGACGCGTCGAAGGCTCTGTTGAGATTTTTTCCGACCTGGCAATTTTTCTTTTTCTTTTTACTGACCCAGGAGTCCTGACTGAGCAGGTATTGGCGCACCGCAGGCTGATTTCACAAGGTTCTGGGTGGAATTTTTAATTTGTGGAAAACATCAGACTGTGAACCTATAAGTCCAACAACCACAGGAGAACGTCGTCTCCAGAAACCTGACCCAACCCTGCTATTAAGTGGTAATTCAAACGACTCGCTTATTTCATCAGGAGCTGCCCAGAAAACACCAGAGTCTTGTAGATCTTTAAGCAGGATTTCTTTCAAGGTTTCACGGTTGTAAGTCGTCGTTAGGGTGTGAGTTTGGTTTGAAGTTCCTCATCCATCACCTGATCCCTCCCCTCAACAGTGGAAGCGCTCCTGAGCTTTAGTGCAACCCGAGCGCAACCTAGTTTGTTGACTGCGTCAGCCTCTTCCTTTAAATCACTTCTGAATCTCACTTTTGTGGACGTGTTAATGTTTTATTAATTTTTCCTGATGCCAGTCTTTTTTATGTGATGCTTTTATGTTTCTCGCTTTTGCTTTTATGTTTGTTTCTTTGCTTACATTACTCTTTTATGAAGTCTCACTTTTTTTTTCTGTGCTTGTGCTCCATTTCAACTCTTTCTTTTTTTTTAAGTTTTTACGATGTAATTAGTCGTTGGATTCAGCGTATTACGAGCCATTGTTAAGTTTCATTGAGTCAGAGCTCCCTGGAGGCCAAAACAGTCACACAGGTGGAGCAGGGGGGAGGTCAGGGTGGATGGAAGTCAACAGAACATTTGATATTTGGTGTTTTATGTTGACTTTGAGCATGTTTGGAGTTTGATTCAACAAAACTTCATGAAAAATAGCAGTTTTGATACTTGCGTCAATCTGTAATAGAAGGAACCTGCTAAAATATCCTTTTGCACAACTAATTCCTGCACATTGGTATATTTTTAACTTTTACTGTGGCCTCCAAAATGAGTCATGTGGTCACCTGGAGGCCAAAACGACTAAAATCTGTAAATATAGAGTCGGACAGGTGGAGTAGGAAGAAGGTCAGGGTGGATGGAAGTCAATGAAACATTTGAAAGTCAATTTTTTGAGCATTTAGTTTGGAGGACAAGCTTAAAAAAGAAAAAACCTTCCTAAAACAATTAAATTCTGTATATATAGAGTCAGACAGGTGGAGTAGGGAGGAGGTCAGGGTGGATGGAAGTCAACAGAACATTTGAAATTTGAGCGTGTCTGGAGTTTGATTCAAGAAAACTCTTGCGTTAGGTCAACAAAACATTTGAAATTTAGCTTCTTCTTCTTTTTTTTCCCTCTTTTAAAAAAAAAAAACAAAAAAACTTTGAGCATGCTGGTTGGGTTACTAGCTTCAAAAATGGTTGATTCGAAATCTTGTCCAGACTTTGCATCAACAAAACCTGAAAAATTGTAATTTTGATACCTTCAACGTCAATGTCTTAGCAGAAGCAAACTGGGAAAATATCCTTGATTTTTAGCTCTCCACGTTGACCTGGAAGCCAAAACAATTATTCTGTATATATAGAGTCAGACAGGTGGAGTAGGGAGGAGGTCAGGGTGGATGAAAGTCAACAGAACATTGGTTTCACCATTCATTTGCAGTACAGGTTTGTTTCTTCTTCTGTCCAATGCCGACTGGATTCGACTCGGTGATATTTAACGAACTGAACAGTTTAATGTGAACGCAGGCTGTGTAGCAGTTTAGCATTAGCCTGGAAGCTAGCTCTCTTTGGGGGCGTGGCTTTAGGACAGAAGAGTAACAGTCGTACATGTGGTCTGAGAGGCGTGGAGTTGAATCGGTTAATGACTAAATGGCTGTGATTGGTTGCTTGCAGCCACACTGGTTTGCTAGCTTAGCATTAGTTTGATTTGTCTGTGAGACACCTCAGTCTTTGAGGATGTCCTTCTGCAGCCAGATTAAGAGGACAGCTGAGGTCTCTGGGAGTCTTTCGGGGCGATGTAACACTGACACAGCGAAGTGAAAAACAGACTATTTCTGAAAAGTAGTCATCCATCAAACACTGAGGAGAGTGTCCAGTTGGTGGCTCCAGCAGGCTTAGAATAGCCTTTTGTTCAAACACCTTTAATAATTAAACACCTACTCAGCCCCGCAGGCTTCACAAGATTGAAGACTTTCGCAGGGTGGGTCGGTGACGGGCGGAGGGGGATGAGGGAGGAGAAAAAGAAATAGATC
Organism: Planiliza haematocheilus; assembly: GCA_005024645.1. Lineage (NCBI taxonomy): Eukaryota > Metazoa > Chordata > Actinopteri > Mugiliformes > Mugilidae > Planiliza > Planiliza haematocheilus. The sequence continues at coordinate 75,130 of SRSE01001235.1, forward strand.
CCCTTCGCCTCCCTGCGCTGTTGTAACCTGTATCACCTAATGCCTTTCCCTTCCGTCGAGCAAACCCCGTCTGACTCCTTTAGCGCGCTCGTAAAAATAAAACACCGGGAATGAACCCGCCCGTCGCTCTACCTGCAGCACGTCGACCATCGCCGGCGCCGGCTGGGAAATAATAGAGATCTCAGTGGGCTCAACTTTGTGTCTGCGCCGATAAAACCGAGACGGGACACGTGTTGAATGCCTCGCATCCAGCTACGTCTCGGCTCCCTGCATCAGACAGGCAAACCAATATTATTCGTCCATTTATAGCGCCGCCGCCGCCGCCGTTTCTCTCCTGAACGGGTCGCATGCTTCTCTAAGTGTAGTTTAGCTTCCTGCCACATTAAACACTCTCCCCCGGCCTCTTCTCGGTCCCACGGGACCAAATAATGACTAATGCAAAAAAAAAAAGAAACAGAAAGGGGGGGGGGGGGGCTGCAGATACGCTGAGAACAAGCACCTGAGAGAGAACAGCTGTCTTGTAAAAGGTCAGTCTCCCACTGTTCCTCGCTCTTTCTCTCCATTTCCGGCCTCTTGGCTTCAAGACCCCCCCCCCCCTCCTCCCTTCTTCCTCCCGTCCTCCCTCCCGACCTCCCCCTCTGTTTCCCACCCCCACCCATTTGACTCCAAAGTCACGTATTTTGGCTTTTTTCTCACACACATTGCTCTCACTCCCTTCGCGTTGCACCTAGAGGATTCTTGGCAGAGCCCGGCCACCTTGTAATCCCATGTAGAGACAAAAATGGAGTGGGTGGATAAATGCACTGCACTCTGGTTTATAAAACTTCCCTGCGAGTGGATATATATATGAGTCTCTTGAGGTGTTTGTTTTTCCCGAGTGTAGTGTAGCTATCATCGTTATGCACATGTGGAACCCCCCCCCCCTTCCTCTTCCTCTTCTTCTTCTTCTCCTCCTCTCACACACACAAGCACTTCTAAACAGTCTCAAAAAGGCGAAAAACAAACACAAATCGAATTGGTTACATTCGGGACGCTCCGCACGGACATTTCTCATAACCCGCTCCACGAGAAAGGGGCCGCTGCAATCCTGCAGACAAACAAACAATGTTTGGAGTGATCACTTTCAATAAATGCCCTACTCACATATTTGAGCTCTAATATTTATCGCGAAATCGGCGCGGCCGCCAGACCGACTAAACAAATACAGAGCTCCCACGTCTCTTCTGTCAACATACACGCAAAAACCAACAGTAAACACGCCCCGGCCGGCCCGAGCTGTCAGTGCGGCGGGAGCGTTGCTGTGCAGGATCAAACTCCTAGCTGCAACTTTTTTAATAAATAAACATTAATAACGACACGGTAGCCGGGCTCTTCAATGTTACCGAGGACGTTCTGGGGCGTTCGCCGCTTCCTGTGGGCGTGGCTGTCGTCAAGGTGATGCCGGGCGTGGTAGACGATGCGGCGTGTTTTGCAAATTGCAAATTCTTTTGCAGCATTTAAATCAGCTCCGCCTCCGTGCAGCAGTAAATAAAACCCCAGCGAGGTATTTTCTCTGACGTCTTGACTTTGGTTTGCGGTACAGCCTTTATGATTGAAGTGAAAAGATGCAGAAGAAAAGCTTTTAGCGGTCTGTTGGCTCCACCTTTACCTTCGATGATTTGCTCGTTGTCCGTCTTGTCGTCCTGAGATGCCGCCTCAAACCGTCTCTCCGTTCAGAGCTGATCATGCTCCTGCAAACATCTATCGGTTGAAGCGCTCGTCATAATGAAATCCCAACGGCGTGTACTTAATTTTAATAGAATTAGAATTCGTTCAGATCTGGGTCACGACTCTTGAACTTTGTCGGAGCCTTTGATGCTTTAGAAGGACTGGACGCCGCCACCGGTCCTTTTTCTTTAAGTGCATCTTGATCTGACCTTTGACCTGCACGAGTTTGACTTGCTTGTATGTGTGTACGGCTTGAATATTAAAAAGAGCCCTTTGGTGGCTTAGAGCAGGTCTCCAGCTGTGATGACTTCTTCTTCTTCTTCTTCTTCCTGCTCGTCTTTATCATCTGCATGCAGAAGCAGTGAGTGCATATAGAAAGGCAAAGGAGGGGGGGCAGCAGTGGGGGTTCGGGTATGGACACCACAAGGGATGTTAGGGGTTAGCTACCGGTCAGCAAAGTGGGTCGCAGCTTTTTTAATTATATTTCCAGGCTAATAAGGCTCCTGTCTTTAGCTCTGTGACGGGACATAAATCAGCATTTAAAGGAAGGAGGTAATGATGGGAGCAGGGCGCCGGGTCTCAGCGGGTATTTCAACCGACTGCCTGTCAAGAGTGCGTGACAGCTCTGACAAGAGTTAGCCGAGGTCCTTCGGTGCTTCGTGTTTTGTGTGACAAGGAGGACGTGGGGAGGGGAGGAGGGGAGGAGGGGGGGTCTAGACAGCCGAGGTCGCGTTAACGCCGACCGGCCTGTCACGACTCGTGGAGTTCTCTGAGAAGACGAAGCGGAGGTGATGAACGTTTGAGGAAGGTGAAGCAGGTGAGAGGTGGACCGGCTCTACACGAGACCCAGCGTGTACTTCATCCCGAGAAAGACGTGTGGTTCAGAGGGGGCGGCGGTGGCGGCCATCTTGGATCCACTTATCATCCTCTAACAGCTGTACGGTGTGTCTGGCATCTCTCATCGCGTGCAGTCCACCGATACGTCTGTTTCTAGACCTGCTAACGTTGTTGAATGCTGCTTTTTTTGAAAGGAACTTAAATCCTGAGGCTTTAGTGAGCCGCTCTTTTACGAAGTCTTGGTTTCACGCTTCATTACAATGAGTTGACGATCTTGTCGTGGCTATCGTAGCGTTTACCTGTATTCCTGTATTTTGTTCTGCACTCGCTTGCATTTCTTTGGTTCTGCGGTTTCTTGGTTCTGTCCATAGCTAGGTCCTCTCATAGCTATGCAGGTCGTACTATAGCTCCACCCCCTTTATGTTAGTGGACGGGACTGGAGCCAAACTAAAAAAACACAATGTTTTTTTGTCGTTTTAGGTTGTTAATATAACGCTGATGAATGTTCAACTGTAATTTTTTCTGAATAAGTTTCGTTTTAGTTTCCTTAAACTCCTGAGTGAGTGGAGGAAATGTGGGCGGGGCGTCAGTATCGTGGCTCCGCCCACAGATCGTAATGATCAAGCTCCTGGCTCCAAAAGACGGCGCCGCACATATCCCCGGGAAAACGACGTCAGTTTGGTCAATGAGAGGAAGTGGAGACGTGTTGTCCATGTTTATATTCAGTCTATGCTTTGAAACATCGCATGTTTGCGCCATGTTGTGTTAAATTTTTAGGATTTGCCGCAGCATGATTTAGAAACTGATCGTAGTTTGGACAGTTTTGCTTTAAAGAACAATGCTCTGAGCTAATTTACTTTGCAAAGCGTTGACGCCGTCTTCTGTAACGCCGCATGAGTTTAAAAGCCTTTTATATGTGTATAAACTCTTTTGATAGCTCACACTATGGAGAAAAATTATCACAGTTTAATTACAAAGAATCTTTACTCTATTGAAACCGGCGGCTTTTAATTAGAAAAACAAGAAATTTCAAGAAATCACAAAGCAACATGGCCGCCGAACGCGTGAAGCATGCGTAATTAGCCGCCTGCTTTTAGTTTTTTCCACTTTTGTCTTCCTTTTCAAAGCCAAACACATTCAGTTCAGCACATTTCCACCATGAACATGCATATTAATCTATCGCCACAGCTCGTCCTCGCAAACGTCCACCACCAACAACGAAAAAAAAATAAAGTTTTCATCCAATTATACTTCTAAATCAGCAATAATTACGACGCTATACATCATCTGCATATTTCAATTAATATTCAAATCTTGTATAAGGGTCTGCATGCAAATTTATAATATATTCCGGATTAGGTATATTACAGTTAAATCTATCTCTACCTTGCTTCTCCTTAATAAGCTGTGCTCCCTGGTAATGTTCCTGAACTTATTATAATGCAATATGCTCAGACTCAAGAATCACACACAATCCTTAATGTTATTTCTGGCAATTAACACGGAGCCGAAAGTACAGAGCCCCCCCCCATTACCCCCCAACCAACCAAGCACCCCACCCTTTCTTCGTTAATTTGCACAGGCGCTCACATGCAATGCAAAACAGACGGGGAATAAACAGGTCTCACGTCTGACTTCTTCTGCGCGCACGCGACGCACGAGTCAGTCAAGTGTTACAAATCTAATTTAAATATATGAATGTTTTGTTTTTGTCCAAACTCGGCCGCATCCTCTCGTATGAGTGAGGCCGGCGGTGGAGGAGGAGGAGGTTGATGCTGCTTAGTATTGCAGCCGACAGACGGATGGCAAATATAATAAAAAAAAAAACTAGAGAAGAAGAAGAAGAAGGCGCTGTAAGACGTTTGTCAATACTTTGTGCGTTTGCTATCCGTCCAATTTATATGTTCCATCGTCCTCAAAGCTCGGAGGACTTCAATTAGACAAGTACCTGTGTCCGCCGCGCTGCTCTACAGCTCCCAGGAGCCCTTGTGCTTTCATATTGAATCATGGAGAGACAGTTAATATTCCAGAGGAAGAGAGGATCTATAAAGTCGCCTCCATAAACCAGAGAGGGGCCTCTGGAACATCCAAATAATAGCAGTAAATAAAGAGCTTACACCTGTACGGCGAGGAGGAGGCCAGGCCCCGGCCGGCTGATGGGACGACCTGCAGACAGCGGCGAGCACTCAGGGTGAAGAACGGTGAGCGCTGTTAATGGATGGCTTTATTTCAGAGCCATCAATCTGAGAGGGGAAGCGTCGGGCCGTGGTGGAACAAGTTAGCTTAAAGTCAGCCGCTTTGTTCTTCTTTACGCTCGGCCCGGGAGCCCGATAAAGATGGCGGGGAGGAGAGGAGGGGTGGCGGTGGCGGTGGCGGCGGGGGAGGAAGGTGGTCGGTGCAGGATCCCTGAGAGAATAAAGCATCAAACCCACTCAGCAGCTCCACTAACAATAATAAAAATGCCCCGGCTTAAAGGTGACATTCCCAATTTACGATTATTTGTGTCTATAAAGTGTATTCCTCGGCTCCTGACTCATTCGCGCCCCTCCCTTACAAGAACAATGCATTAAGGAGGGAGGCGGCGGTGGCGGCTGAGGGAGGGAGGGTTTGTGGATGGTGCCGAGGGTAAATGGAAATTCTATCCATTTTATTAAACCGACAGGCCCCACTATACCTGAGACTTTCAATTTTGCCGGCGTGACCTCCAAGGAGACATTTCTGTCTCCTCTCCGTCTACCTTCGCCTCATTCAATTCCCCCGTTTGCTCTGACCGGCCCCTCCGAGGCACCCGGGGGCCCGCCGAGCCGTTATGGATGAGCTCCGAGGCAATTCGGAAACGGGCGCAGAGCGAGAGGAGAGTAGATCTCCGCTCCCCTCCCAAAGATTTACTTGAGGGTGTAAGATGGATGAAATCAGCCTTTGTATCTCTGTTAGTGATTGTTTTTTGTTCAGTAGGATGGGAAATGTGATGGATTAAGGAGGCCGGGAGATCGGAGCAAAGCCAGCAGCCGAGGTGGAGATGTGGCGTTAACCTGAGTAATGTCGTGTTTTGGGAGGGGAGGGGAGGGGAAGTGGGGGCGGCGGGCGGACGGGGAAAGGGGCGCCTAAACTGCACCGAGTAGAAAATGATATTTGACTTGAAATCTAAAAAATCTAAACGGCCCCTGATGCATAAAGAAATCATCGGGGCGCTTTGTGCACCGGATGCTCTGAAAGTTGCACCGTGATAGTTGCAGCGACTTGCAAAGCAATAAAAGTGATCGGACGTCAGGGACAGGAAACAGAGCAGAGAAGCGTTAGTTATTTTTGAAAGGAGCCATTATTCCCGGAAAGGCCGGTTGTGGCTGCGTTCTGTGACATGCTTAATTGACAAAAAGCTATTAAGGCCTACCCACGGCTATCCATCATTAGATCTGTCATGGAAGTCAACAACAAGCTCCAAATAAGATGTTATGCCAATAATGCCGCTTGGCAACGTGACAAAAAATAAATAAATAAAAAAAAGACGTCCGGATCCAGAGCCCATGGGCTGCAGGAGAGCTTTTACCGGAGTCACCGCGGGGAGGAAAGAAAGTCCCGGGAAGCTCCGGGCACAGGAAGCTGACATCACTTTAGCCTCTTCTTCTGGAGGCGGCTTCAACGCGTAAAGAAGTGTTCTCATGAAGGATGGCGGGAGAAGGGGAAGCGGCCAAGTCTCGGTCGAGTTATGGGCCGAGCTCACACTTAGCGTGGACGATATAAATGGGGTTGTCGACATTCTTTCTTTCTTTTTTTTTAGGCCTCCGGGGCGTGGGATGAGCGGCTAAGTGTGGAAGGTGGAAGCTGTGACAAGCGTGGAGCAGGAAGTTAAAGCACGTCAGATTAGAAATCATAAAAATAATAATAGTTGTTGTTGTTTGCGCCCAAACTTTACTCCATCAGCGAGGAGGAGGGGTGGCGTGCTAGCACCGTGGCTAATTGTACGTCTTAAAGCCTCTTCGGGATGAGCGGCGCGTCGGGAATAGAGCAGCTCCGGGTTTGACAGTGATGGTTCACGGGATGACAAAATGAACGCCACAGAGGATCAGTGTGAAGAGGTCCGTCTAGCAGACACCAGAGAGAGACGCGGGGAGACGACAAAACCCATCTTGCGTGACAAGTGTCCGCGTCTTATCAGACAATTCAGCAGGGTGCTGCCTGCGCGTTCTGTGTTTAGGGGATATCGTTTGCTCTTGGTGGGATAGCAGCAAGTTTTTAACTGCGCCGCTTTCATAAAGTGAATTTATTGACTTTTTAACTCGAGTAGCAGCAAGAAAACTGAGTGAAAGTCGTAAATAAAGGTTGAAAATCATTTATTAAAAATGTGCAGCGGCTTCTGGTTCATTAGTAAAACAAAGCTGAATGAAAAGTGCATTTATTTTGGGCTAACAGGACCTCAGTGTAGCTCCAGAGCTCTTAATGATGCTCGAGTATCGCTGCAAACCTCCTGAATCCTCGGTTCAGTTTGTTAAAACACAAGAGATTTGACCTTTCACCCCTTTAATGTATGAAACTAGAAACAGGAACGAGATGGAAAAGACAAAACGACAAGATTCAGATGTGATGTTAGACTATTTCCTGGAGCAGAGGTCACCATGGAGACGACTACCTGGACCAGAGAGACCTGGACCAGTGGTGACCATGAAGACTACTTCCTGGACCAAAGAAACCTGGATCAAAGTTCACCGTGGAGACTACTTCCTAGACCAGAGAGACCTGGACCGGAGCAGAGGTCACCGTTGAGGCTTCTTCCTGGACCAGAGAGAGAGACCTGGACCAGTGGTCACCATTGAGACTACTTCCCGGACCAGAGAGACCTGGACCAGTGGTCACCATGGAGACTACATCCTGGACCAGTTCCACCTACGTAAGTGAACCCCAGCGTCCCATCAGAGCTGTCCTCTCTCATCATGCTAAGCTAGCTCCTCTAATGCAGCAAACACTGATCTCTCTGGATGTCTCTGGTGGAAACACTTCAGATGGCTTTTGCTTGCGTTGCGTTTCCCTGCAAGGCCGCGAGAACCCACGTGGACCCGCATGGACCCGCTGGATGCGTCTGGATGCGTCTGGACGCCCCGCAAACGTCTTTAATTACCGGACAAATGAGCGGCTGTAGCGCCCGAGTCCAATTACTGCGGGAGAAATAGAACGAGCCCGATTACATCAATAAGATTCTCCATCGTTACATCAGTTCAAACAGTCATTTTACTCATTTATATGGATTTCATAATGTAATATTCCCCGGCAGAGTAAACATTTAGATGTGTGCCGAGCAGAGAAAAAACAAATGTATGCATATGAAAGTGAAGAAAATATGAAGTTTTCTCATGGAAACCAAATTGGCAATCACCTCACTCCTTCCTCACCCCTTCCTCACCCCCCTCCCCTGCTACCCCCGTTGGTCATAATGAAATTGCGCCAGCAGTGGTTGAAATAAATGACATAATTCTGTGTACACACAATTAAAGGAGAAAGCTACAATCATGCATTCAGCTCAGAGTTAGTTTACGATAGCACAAAGCAAAAACCAAACCTATAAATAATGAATACGTCCATAATTATTCCAGCTGAGATTTGCATAATTATTGTTTTTTCTGTTTCTTCTTGGAAGCATCTGTTAACATAGCAATCCTTTCTTTGTTTCAAATAGCAGCGGCCATACCTTCCTGCAAAAGTACACACATGAATAGTAATAAATCGGCGTTATAAGGGAATGCTGTTCATTTATAATTAATGTCTCGGTCACATTTACACAGTGATACAGCTGCAGACGCTCCTCGGCTCCGCTCGCTGCGTTTATTCTTCAGAAAAAAAAACACGGACGAGCAAAAAATTTAAAGACTTTTCCAGAGATTGCAGACGTTAGGAGCCCGAGTTAGTCACCCTTCCTACCTCGTGTTTAACCGGCGTTGGTTGATTGAGCTGTCGGCCGCTCGCCGCCGACCCTTGAGCTGTGTATAACCAAAGAAAACATTAACCAGGTGACTTATCATGGAAGTCTGCGGCTGACCTTTTAATGTGCCTGTCATTGATTGCATAGCGTGGTACACTCTGTCCATCCCAAGGTGATAGATTATTCAATTAACTATTGACCTTTCCCGCAGACTCATTTGTCGATGGAAATGCTTTTATGACAGCAGTGCATTTAGAAAGCAAAGGATGCTGAGTTTTGATTTTAGGATTTACTGTGCACATTATGATTTCCTCACCCCCCCTTCCTCCCGCTTCCCTCCCCCCTTTTTCTTCTCCTGTTGACTTTTGGATCTACATGACGGAGCTCGGTAGCGTAGCCTTGAGGGAGTAAAAGCCACGAACGTGCAGCCCGCTTCTCTTATCTCTACATCAGATATCTCTGCTAACTCGACTCCTGGATTAGCTTTGGAGACGCGCTGATCTGTCTCTCTAGTATTTCTGGCGTCAGTTCTTCCAGAGAGAAAGACGTATCGCCGCGCTCTTTGGATTACCGCAATCGGAAATAATCTTGACGCCTCCCGACAGCCGAGATGTTGTCATCGCGGTAGTCTCGCTCGCTCTCCTCTCCCGGCAGGTTGTTTTTGCACCCGCTGAATTATAAATAACTGCCACATATTTAAAGTTTCAGGTGTTGTGGAAAGAAAACGAGCAAACGCTCTTAGTCACGGGACATTTTATGACCTTTTTAGAGTCAGAAATAAGCAAAAAATAGTCCTGCAGACGCCAGGACACGAGGAAAGGTCCTGAACTGCTCCATCTGCTCAGACTCTGCAGAGCGGTGAACATGCACGGGAAAGATTTGGGAATCTGTTCTGCACCCAGCGATGCATGCACGCAACTTTTCCACTTCAGACCATTTTCTAAACTTCTCGAAGTTCTCGAGAGCATCCGGTTCGACTCGGAGCGTGACGTTTCCATGGATATCGTGCAGACATCTGCTGCTGTCCTCCGATAAAAGTCGGCGCCCTCTGACCCAATAAATAAATCGAGAACGAGGGTCGCGCCGGCGCTAATTAAGACACGACGAGTCCTGGGAAGTTTCAGGAGAGGCGTCATGAAACTGAAATGCATGCACGCAGGTTTAAAGGGGCCCTGCAGACGCCTCCTCGCCTCAGGTTAAACGTGCAGCTGTGACTTGATGCTGCATGACATGTGTAGCCAGCGCCAGTTTAAGGAGCCTCCTCCTCCTCCTCCTCCTCCTCCTCCTCTGCTGCCCGTCCTCATTGTTGTTAAAGAGGATGTGACAAAGAGCGATATATCGGTAGGATGAATATTTAATATCCTCCCCCTCCCGGCTTATTCATGTTCCTCGGGCCTATCTCCCTCTCACGTCCCTCTTCCTCTACCTGTCACATCCCCCTCTCGCCGAAGAAGCATGGAGTCATCATCGCGCCCGGAGTAATAACTTTTCTTTTCAGCCGGCGAAAGGGGAGAACGACGTCTTGATCGCGCAAACCTCTGGAAATGATGTAGGCTTTCAGAGAGGTGATAGATATCTGTTATCCAGTGCACCTCTTAAATATCATCCTCCCCTTTAACAGTTTTGACAGGAACTGCTTCCCCCCTTGTCAGAGCCAATTGGTTGAGGGATCGAGGGATTGAACATCTACGGGAGGACAGGAATACCGCAATTACCGACAAAGGAGGGGGAAGGGAAGGGAGGGGGGGGGGGGGTATCTGTTAGTGATGTTTGATGTGATTTATCCGACAGCGCCGGGAGTGCATTTAAACGGGGGCCCTGTGACGCCGTGACATTGACGGAGTTGTGCAATCAATTGGACTCGTCCGAGCTGGAGTGGCTGAGAAAGCTGCTATCAGGGTCGGAGTGACGGTTCATCATAACTACCTCATTCGACTTGTCTAACCCCCCCCCCCCCCTCCTCCTCCTCCTTTTCCTTCATCCTCCTGTGATGAGAGGAGAGGAAGAAGAAGAAGGAAGGAGACCTGAAGAGTGGGAGCGCCACATAAATCACCTCAGCTTACAGGGAGTCCAGATCAACTGGAATCACTTCCTGGAGTGGATTCAGCTGCCGGCTGCAAAAAAATCAAAAACTCCCACAGTCTGAGAACCTGTAAGACACCACATCTGTCATTTCAGGAGCACGTTTTACTTTGAAACGGGCTAAATGTAACAGCTGCTAACGTCTCTGCACGATCGGCGGAGGCGTACAAACGTTTGCCAACCTCCTCAATTAACCTTTTTACTCCACCTTCATTGATCCGAAGCGATCGATTTTGGAAAAAAAAGTTGCAGAGATGGAGATGCTAAAGCGGAAACACCAAAGAGGAGCGATCGCAGCTCATGCCTGCGATGAATCTGCAGCAAACTGGTTCCTTTTGCGTCAAACAACGAGCAACCGATCAAATGTTGCTGCAGGGTGGAGAAGCAGAGAGAAAGAGTCCTGAGTCACTGTGTCTTCTTATGTAGGACGGTACAACAACAACAACATCATCCAGGACAGTGATCATGAGACAACATCTGTGCGCTGGTCAATTATTCACCAACGCTGAGACGCTGTTTCAGGGCCAGGAGTTTTGAAAACAAGGATAGGTTGCACTTACCCCGACCTGGAGTCATGAGAAGGGTTATGGAGCCTCGTCAATAATGCACATAGAGAGCCACATCTCAGATCCCCACCGGCGCTCATGCATCTTTTAAGGAAAAATACTTTGCAGAGAAGAAGAAGAAGAAGAAGAAGAAGAGGCCAGCTGTCTAAAAATAACCCTACGTATATATATTTACTGTTGATCCGGCGAGGCCTCGTAAATAAAGCTGACACCGACGTGGCTCTGATGATGCTCCTCTCCCTCCAGACGTCAATCTAAAGAATATTTGCATTTGCATATTTGAATATTGTGTAGATGCGGCGCCTCAACTCTGACCCGCGGCCTCGTCCCATTCTTGTCACGTTGCCAGCGTTCGTCGGCTAATGCCCAAAGATTTGCCCACACGCTTCTATCTGCTGACCCCCCCCCCCCCCCCCCCGTCCTAGTGAGGTTTTGTGTAGCCGTCCAATTTCAACGTTGTGCTTGGCGAGGGAGCCGGTAATATAACTTAATGTGCTGATAATTCTGGCACTTTAGGAACGTTTAAGGAGTGAAAATTACATGAAATATAATACGCAAAGTAAGAGCGTGTGGGGCCGCGTTACCTGCGAAAAAAGAAGCTTGAAACGACCCCAGAGGGAACACGGCGGCTCCGGCTGAAACGTTCCCAGAAACTTTTATTCAGATTTATTTAACCGTATCTCACAAACTGTTTGACTCGGGTGTCAGCGCTCCAGACTCGGCGGTGGCTGCCCGTCTCGTTGCCGTTCCTGGTTTTAATCATTTTTGGCCGCTCTCCACTTCCTGCCTGAAAAGTGAAACAGCTTAGGAATGTCATTCTTTGAAAAGAAAACAGAGAGGATCCACAGAGGAAGTCCTCCCACAGTCCTCTGGTCTCCATGCACACACACACACACACACCTTTACGCTCACATTCTCACACCCACATACAAAACTCTCCCACACAGCTCGCACACTGATTCACGCTCTACACACACACACACACAGAGGGTTGCAGCAGGGCTTGCTGGGAAACATCAGACACCCGGGGAGGAAGGAGGACAGGCTTTTCCCACATTTAGACTCCATGGATACTTCAGATGTCGAGCTAAAAATAGAGTTAACCAAAGCAACGCTGAATCAACTGCAGCGACGAGGGGAGGTGTTGTCGGATCCTGGCGGCGGCGGATTCAAAATAAATGTCGTGTAGAGAATTATCAGTGATATTTAGACTTTGATTTTTGTTACGTTGTCATAATTAAAGTAAATCAAACACGATCTGATTGGCTCAGACAGATCTCTCAACGGCGAGAATCCACACTCGCCAGCCCTCATCTCGCCCAATATGACCTAATATTTCCAGTCATATTACCAAAATGCTAATGCTACGTCATTGATAAAGATTTCTTTTCGTCAGTTGTTGGTATTTTTTTTTAATTACAGCTCTAGATTTACCACTTTTACCTCAAAAGTGAAGCCAAAACAAGTAGAGCTCCCCCTGCTGGATGGCTGCAGTATAGGCTTTAAGCCCCACCCCCTTCCATGTTAGTAGGCGGGGCTTGCGACCAAAGTAAAACACTAAAATAGACGTCAAATAAAAATTGCAACGATGCGATTCTTGTTTTTTCAGGTAACGTTTTAGTTCGTTGTTTGACGCTATAGAAACAGGATGTGACGTAATGGCGACCACCAGTTGCCGTGACGACCGCTTCGTAAAGCTTAAAGAGTCGTAAAAAAAGAAAAACAGATTATAAGTATATTGCATAGTCCATAATTTCCTCGTAAGTAATCGAAAAAACGCGAGTTAGTCTGGAGGAAGTGTGGGTGGGGCATCGATATTGTGGCTCCGCCCATATCTGCAGGAAAATAGCATCAGTTTGACCAATGAGAGGAGGTGGATCGTGTAGTCCATATTTACATACAGTCTATGGGGTTTAGTAAAGTTGGTCTTGTCTTAACTACATTTCCCATCATCCCTTTGGCTCTGACCTTTCAAATGAGTCTGTTTTAATAGTAAAAAGAAAAAAAAAAGAGACACACTTTAATGGGTTTAATATTACCCCCCCAAAAACCTGACACAAATGTTTGCACAGCGCCGGGCGTCTGCAGTCGGTACACGTTCCACCCTCACGTCAGAGAGCGACTAAAAATATTAGTCACGGCTTTTAATTTGTAATATTAAGTTTGACTTGGCGACAGCTCTCGTTTGCAAAAGGAGGAAAAAAAAAAGAGTTAATTATAATCTCACAGAGCTTCTTCTTCTCCTCTACGTACACAGAGCACCTTTCCTAATCAGTGTGTACGATGGAGAATTGAAGCGTCTTTTTGTTCCTTTTCGCACATTTTCATTCGTCTGAATCCGTCCCAGAGCCCTCGCAGGATTTTCCATATGCCGCCGGGTGTGAACGTCTCCTTAAAGTATCAGGAGCACACGCGTCTTTATTGTCATGTTGTGTTTCTTAACGTCACCGGTTTTGGCGAGATGGTATTTTTTTCCTGACAGGGTGCAGACAGTGACTCATTTCACAGCTTTCTTTTTTTTTTTTTTAAAGCATGTTGTTTTCCGAGCATCAGCGCCCTGCTCTCGCATTCATTACATATTTCTACCAGTGACCTGTTCACCACACCCTGCGCTCTGCTTTGCCCCGGGCCGCCGTGCCAGCAAAGTTAGTGAAAGAAGGAGGGATTTGTCATTTTCAAAGCGCTGACCTTCCAGTCACGAGCCTGTCTCTGCAACTTTTAGCCGAGCGCTGCTGCCATTATGCTAAATAATCTCATTTCACATTTGCTCACTTCTCCGGCTCCGGCACCGATTGTCTGACCCAGTCACCGTCTCTGAATAAAAACCCCGTCTGGCCTTTTTACATGTTCTCCCCGTTGCCTAACTCGACCCTGTTCTTGGCACCCAGTCGTGTTTCATTTAATTCAAGCCTGCGTCGTCGGTGGTGGTGGGAGGGGGGGGTCCTGTTGAAACACATACATGGCAACCAGATTCTCGAGTTGAAAAACACATGCAGCGGAGATGATTAGAGGAGCTGATCCTGCAGCGGCGTTCAAGCAGCAACGTCAATATTGTCTGCAACGAGCTGAGAGCGCCGAGAGAAGCTGTAGGGATCCATCAGCGTCATCATTTAGCGTCTAGACGTCAGCGGGTTCCCGCTGCTGGAGACGCCGCGTCATTGTGTCAGGTTCAAGCGTTGTTTATGCTCAGCTCATGTTCTGATCACGTTAAAGCAGCAAATGCGATGAATGGTAGCTGCTCACTGAGTTTGAGGACGGTTCAGGAAGTTTCTAACGTCTAGATTTAGAGATTCCCGCGATCACGGGAGAAGTTCCTGCGCTGTTGAGGCTTAAATCTACCAGAAATAGAAGAGAAGAAGAAGACTGAGGCGACCTTTAGGGATTTATTCCAGCCAGAGAGAAACCATCACGCTGCTGAAGGTTTACGCCTCCCCTCGCCATTTATTCACGATTATTAGCTCGTATTTATTCCCCAAAATGTTCTTTACAAATTTAAAAGCAACCCCTGCAGCTTCCTTTGTTAATGCACATATGTAATTTATATAATAATTTAATTAATTAAAATTGTCAGAAAGCAGAAGGTGCACATTAAACGCTGTAACCTTTGTAATACCGTGTCTGGCCACCAGGAGGGAGATTATCGTGGCTAGCTTCCCTGAGTACGACTAGTTTCACTCTTCTGCCCATCACCACATTAAGCCCCGCCCACCAAAACGATCTGATTGGCCGTGCAGATCTTTCCAAACCATTTTACCGACTGTCCGTCAGTTTATTTTCTCTGAAACGCATCCGAGAGCGTTTTCCTCCTCGTCCTGATGCGACGTGACGCTGTATTTGCTTAAATCAGATTCACGTAGTTGCAGATGTCACCTCGCTGCACCCATAGACGAAACACCAGAGCACATTAGGATTTGCCCCGTGGGGGTGGGGTGGAAGATGCACCACCCGTACGGGTCACTAGGGATTATTATGATCCTTTAGGTTTTTATTCTACTCCAGCTCCAGATGTATTAACTTCATAAAGTCGCCGATCATCGCTCTCACTTTGTTATTTCCTCTTTTTGTACTTCGAGAAAAGCCGATAAACACAATCACCACCTTTTATCTTCCCCGTGTGTCAGGGGCCCCCCGGATTGATGGTGTGACAGTACAATCTGAGGCTGAAAGTGAAGATACTGCCACTCTTAAAAAACAGATGATAAATTTAGCTTCCCATATGGCACCGGCATCTGGCATTTATGCGAGCGTTCGAGTACGGCGGCAGTAGCAGTAGCGGCGGCGGCGGCTCAGCTGAGAGGCCTACTGCACGATGACACGATTGTGCCTCTGCGTTTGAAATGCCAAAGATTATCTGCGGCTCCGTGTTGAGATATGTACCTCATTGATGTAACGTTTTACAGATGGTGTAGTAGCTGCTGTGTGTTCAGAGCGCAGACGGAGAGAGAGAGCGAGAGCAAAGCGCTATAATCTCCTGATGTGTGATGACAGGTAGTCTCAAAGCAAAGCCTTTACACGCCGTACCTGCAGCGCCGCTCGGTTTGATGGGAGATCAGTGGGGCTGTCGACTCCGCTAACAGCCGGGGCGTGTGCAACAAATCCATCCAAAAGGCACGGGAGACAAACAAGGCGAACCTCACACGGAGGCACATGAAAGCCGGCGGAGTGCACGGAAAAAAAAACTGACTGACGCAGGTGTGAAAAGGCTGCAATTACAAAGCTGCTTTTCTGAATCTGAACACGGGATCAAATCCACTTACTGAGCCCGGATCGTCTCTATTATGGTTTTTTTTTCTTCCTGTTTCTCACCGCCGCCGCCGCCATCTATCAAAATAAAAGCATGAAAATCATCCATTAGGGGCACATTCTTCTTCTTCTGCCCTCCTGTTCTATCTAATTTACCCACAATTCAGCGTTCAAGTCGGACGCCGTGTCTCAAAAATCAATCAGGATGCAATAAACTACAAGTAGAGGTTTAATGCAAATGCGTCTGAATCTGCCAGAGCCGTGGTATTTACATGAATGACCCCCGTCACCTGAGGGTTTTGCACATTTCCGTGCATAAGATACACAAAATTAAAACGTCTTTCACACTTGGAAGCAGATCCAAACAAAAAACCCGCTTTCCCATCATGCTAATAAATGTAAACACGTCCTGTAAGACGTCGGCGTGAGTTAGCATCGTTCCTTTATTTCCCGCGCTAACTCTGTCTGCACACATGCATGCACGTACGCCGGTATCACTCCTCCTCCAGAGCTCTGGATGATTTTGCTCTCGGCTCAGTCGTATCACAGGCGAGGAAAGAGTGCACCCCTCCATCAAAGAGCTCTTTAATGTCCTCTGATGATTCAAAGCAAATATTTCCCTGGCACGCTCCGTCTGAATGTGCTCGTCTGAAGAGGAGGCCTTCAAGTGAGCGGAGAAGCTACTTTTACTCGGTGGGGGCCACATGTCGAGGAGGAGGAGGAGGAGGAGGGGGGCGGGAGGTAAAACGGTGTTGAAATGGAAATGGATGTCGGCGGCTTGGACCCGGTTTTTGGTTCAGCCTGAACGTGGACCACACAGACGTTTCGCTGCGGCGGCCCTGCGAAGACAATTAAGGCCTTGTCGTACAAAGAGACACGTAATTCAATAAGAGCGGCATAAGTACATTAAGTTAGATTTGTTTATGACATTTTCGGAGATTAAATGGAGTCAACAAAACTCTGAGCAGTCAGGAAACATCTGACAGTGGAAATAATCAAGATAAATGGATTTTGCAAAATTGGTTCAAAGGTGAACAATTTTTTTTTTTTATTTATTTTGTTTTAAAGGCCCAGGCACACCAGCAGCCACAAAGACCGACTCACTGATGTGGACGCGGGTCTCCTGGGTCTGCACCAAAAAAACTGCACAAAGACTAAAGCCTACGACCAGCTGGTGCATATGTTCTGCACCTGAGAGGAAATAGGTGGAAGTGGTCATTAGTCATCCTTCAAAAGAGGAAACAGGAAGAGCTGCTGTTAGCTGGGAGGCTAGAAAGAGCTGCTGTTAGCTGGGAGGCTAGAAAGAGCTGCTATTAGCTGGGAGGCTAGGAAGAGCTGCTATTAGCTGGGAGGCTAGGAAGAGCTGCTATTAGCTGGGAGGCTATGAGGCTAGGAAGAGCTGCTATTTGCTGCAAGTCTAGGAAGAGCTACTACTAGCTGGGAGGCTAGGAAGAGCTATTACTAGCTGGGAGGCTAGGAAGAGCTGCTGTTAGCTGGGAGGCTAGGAAGAGCTGCTGTTAGCTGGGAGGCTAGGAAGAGCTGCTGTTAGCTGGGAGGCTAGGAAGAGCTGCTGTTAGCTGGGAGGCTAGGAAGAGCTGCTGTTAGCTGGGAGGCTAGGAAGAGCTGCTGTTAGCTGGAAGGCTAGGAAGAGCTACTATTAGCTGGGAGGCTAGGAAGAGCTATTACTAGCTGGGAGGCTAGGAAGAGCTGCTATTAGCTGGGAGGCTAGGAAGAGCTACTATTAGCTGGGAGGCTAGGAAGAGCTGCTGTTAGCTGGGAGGCTAGGAAGAGCTGCTGTTAGCTGGGAGGCTAGGAAGAGCTATTATTAGCTGGGAGGCTAGGAAGAGCTGCTGTTAGCTGGGAGGCTAGGAAGAGCTACTATTAGCTGGGAGGCTAGGAAGAGCTGCTGTTAGCTGGGAGGCTAGGAAGAGCTGCTGTTAGCTGGGAGGCTAGGAAGAGCTGCTATTAGCTGGGAGGCTAGGAAGAGCTGCTGTTAGCTGGGAGGCTAGGGAGAGCTGCTGTTAGCTGGGAGGCTAGGAAGAGCTACTATTAGCTGGGAGGCTAGGAAGAGCTGTTATTAGCTGGGAGGCTAGGAAGAGCTACTATTGGCTGGGAGGCTAGGAAGAGCTACTATTAGCTGGGAGGCTAGGAAGAGCTATTATTAGCTGGGAGGCTAGGAAGAGCTGCTGTTAGCTGGGTTCTCAGGATGCTAGCAAGAGCTACAAACCATATCAGAACACATCTGGCTTCTCTTAATTTTGCTGATCAGTTGGTTTACACTTTATTCAGTCTTGATGATCATATCATCGTCACTTAGTCCAGCACCAGCTCAGTTTGCTGAATCGTCTGAAAAGCTGCTGTCAAACGTCTGACTCGTAGCATCGCTGCAGACTCTGAGGCCGGAGAGTCGCACCGATGGCATGAAACCGGCAAATGTCCACCCGTTGTCTCGGCGTGTCACAGCTCTGAGCCTGCAGATAATCACGACGTCGTCTGACGTGTTTTCTGGTCACACATCCAGCGCTACCCTCCAAATAACGCATCCGGTATTTTGCTAAGTATTGCAGTTTAAAAGTAAAAATGCACAATCCAGTGTCACTCCTCCTCTCGGCTGCAGTCGCAGGCGGCATCGGCGGCTATAGCTCCATGTTTTATTAATCAAACATCATCATCTTTTTTAATCTGTGCCTTTTTAAGGTTCACTTCATTCCTGCATCGGCAGCGAAACCCCCGAGTGTCAAATCACTTCCATCAGCGGAGTCTGTTGTGACACTTTATGTTCCCAATGTCTCGACGAAACGCTGCAACACCGCCTTCTCCGTCAAACCTGCTGATAATTTCACTCTCTGCTTGAATATGTCCAAATGAAACGACTCCAGAGTATCTACCTTCCACCTCTCGGCTTTGAAGGACACTTTTTTTTATTTACTCACCCCCAACCCCACCTCCTTCGCTTTTTCGCCTTCCTCCTTTGAGCAACAGATTGTGAAACCTGGTGACAGCCTTGACAGACTCGCTAAGAAAACGGAGTTCATTATCGAAGTCATCGCCTGGTCCTTAAAGGTTATTCACTCCCCCCCTCTCTTTTTTTTCTCGGAGACTGAGCCTCTCGTCCACGGAGTGACATGCTAATGGTTGCACGCCATACCGTGAAGGCGGCGGGAGGGGTTTGCAAAAGACGCGGTGTGAAATAATTCTGGACATGTTTGGGGAAATCTTGTCACCTAATGACACCAGCAGGAGAGCGGAGGGATAAAATCGGACGCCTCCTCTCAGATGTGTCACTCACGCCTTTATGTGTCCAACGATTGGATTTTTATGACCCACACATGCACAAATAAGTGTTTCCTTCTTATTAGATCAGCAAAAAACAGACCGAAGGATGAATCTTGGGGGGAATAAGGTGCGCCTTCTTCTTCTTTTTCCTGATATTTAAGAATCCCGAACACACAAGGGTGCCTTTCAAGAAGAGGAAGAGGCCACTTTTAGCGCTCTGTTCGGGCAGTTTGTCCAACTTTCACATGAGAAAAGTGAGAGGACACTAAACTTCCCCCCACGTAATGAATGAACGCCTCACATCCACTTTAGAGGAACATCCTTTTCTCATTATACTGCAATAAATTCAACGGGATGTGGCCTATATTTAGTGCGCTCCTGATCTCGGCCCAGAGATATGCTCATGATTCCTCCCTCGTCTTTTCCTTCTCTTCTTCTTCTTCTTCTCCTCGCTTTGGCACCACACCACATTTGCCCTAAGACAAATCTTTTCCTAAGTGAAAATGAAAATTCCTCCCTCTCCAAATGACGGTATCAGACAGCGGGGGTTGTTTGGCGTATGCCTCAGATAAGCTTAGGTGGAAGAATGGACACTCTGACTCACAGTTTTTTTGAGCTGGATTCGATACAGTGCAGAATTTGGGTTGATTTCTGAACGGCGGCGATTAACTGTGTCCAATGTACAGAGGCTCGGAAATGAGGTCTGACTGGCATGGAAACACTGAATTTAGACACTGAGGAAAAACAAAAAAATGAGAGAGAGAGAGGGAGAGGAAGCCTCAATGGTTTGGTTTTCCAAGATCCTAAACAAACATCTTCTCACAGGTTTAATGTTTGAAGTGTCCAGCTGGTTTATCTCCGCCTCCATCAGCCCGGTGACATCCACGTCCTCCCCCCCAGGCGAGGTTACCGCGACCTGCTTTCATTCTTACTTGTTGACGATTTGGCTCGTGATGTGCGGATGGGGCCTCAGTGTCGACATGCATGGAGCAATCCTAGATGCTCGGGGAAAAAAAACTGTCTAGAAAGTCTCAAAGAACAAGACGGGGAACATGTTTCATGGTCGACAAATCCCATCAAGACCTGGGGACTATAAAACCAACAATGAAGGATTCCAGTTTGAGCTAATGAACGTTTTTTTGTTTGTTTTTTTTTGTCTGGAAACCACCAAATCTTTGCAGATCTACAACCTAAACCATTGGACCATTAGCTAGCCTGCTAGCTAGCTACCGTAGCCTTGCTTTCTAGTATTTCACTGGTTGCTGATTGTTGTTGTTGTTGTTGCGCTTGGCTGCAACACAAGGCCCTGCATATCTGTTGTAGCAAACAAGCAGAGGTTTGTGAGATGCTCCAACTCTGATCTAGGTTCCTTGTCTTGGACTAGACCCAAGTCTACTGGTTCCTGTGCTAAGGTCACTCAGACAAAGATTAGCTTCCTTTCTAAACATTGATGGCTAGCTTTTAATCAGCTAACATTAACCAAGCAAACTTGTACGTTGGAGGTCCATGAGTTGCACCAACTCTGAGCTGCACCTAGAACTAGAATTTGCACCAGGTTCTCATTGTTGGAGAGGAAGTATCTGGTTCCCAGACCTAAGCCCTTCTTCCTTTCTTAGCAGTTGATGGCTAGCTGTTGACCAGCTAACATTAACTAAGCAGTCTTGTTCTCCGGTGGTTCATGATTTGCAGCCACTCTGAACTAGGTTCCTTGTCTAGGACTAGACCTCAGACTACTGGTTCCTAGGCCAGTGTTGCTCAAAGACCTGCTTCCTTTCTGAGCTTTGATGACTAGCTGTCGATCAGCTAACGTTAAGGGCTAAACTAGAACTCTGAACTGGACCTTGAACTAGAACTTGAACCAGGTTCTCATTGTTGGAGAGGAAGTATCTGGTTCCTGGACCTAAGACTACTGGTTCCTAGGCCAGCGTTGCCCTTCTTCCTTTCTTAGCGTTGATGGCTAGCTGTTGACCAGCTAACAGTAACTAAGCAGTTTTGTTCTCTGGTGGTTTGTGAGTTGCACCTACTCTGATCTAGGTTCCTTGTCTAGGACTAGACCTAAGACTACTGGTTCCTAGGCCAGTGTCACTCAAAGACCTGCTTCCTCTCTAAGCATTGATGGCTACCTGTAGGTCAGCTAACATTAACCTGGACCAGTACCAGGTTCTGGTTGGTTCTTGGATCCATGACTAATGGTTCCTCTTTAACAACAATCCAAAAACTAGTTTTACTTTTTAGGAGGGAATTCCTGCGGCACCAAAGATCATGTCAGTCAGAGCTACAGTTCAGTTCATTGATGTGTTTTTGGACAACAGAGCTCCATAAAAACTGTTCTTTTCTTTTCTTTTTATAAATTAGACACAATATTTGTTGGTTTTGATCTTTATGAGATTTAGAAAAACATAGCAAACGGCCAGACGTATCCTTTAAGTAAACCCAAATGTCAAAATTCATAAATTAAAGCCAGTTTCTGTCGGTTGCGTCCGCTGCCAGTGACGGTTTTGGGATTTACGCCTTTGTTACCATTGTCTGTTTTTTTATTTTTTTTATGCAACAGCTCCCCAGAAGCCTCTCAAGCCTTTCCAGAGAGAAAACAACCGGTGGAAAAACTCCTCAAACGGCATCGAGGCCATTATGAGACTAATGAACTTCTTTTATGGCTGTGAACTCTTTAAATCAGAGGGAGGCAGGATCCAGTGCAGATTTTACGCACCGACACCGATGACGTTCGTCGAGTAAAGCCGCTTAATCACCTCCATCAAATCAGTGGTGAGCATCGCTCGCTGGCAGATATTTGATTTTGATTAAAAAGCCAATATTGGCAAACGGAAAATAAAAAAAAAGAAAGAGAAGAAAAGAGAGCGATGATGTCCCTGCTGAGACGCAAACAATCTTCCCATATGCAGCTCCACAAAAGACCAAAACAATATTTGGTTCCCACAGCATTTATTCATCCTGTTATACATCAGAAAGTTGTCATCAACATTTCCTAGATATAAATCAGTGCCAGGATCAGAGAGGAGAGGAGGAGGAGAGGCTTAGAGGCAGAGCGCTCTTAAATCTAACAAAATCTAACACTTGAATCGTGGTCGTTCTGGCAGCCTGGGGGCACAGCGGCGGGCTCCAGGCGTCAAGGCGCCACCTCAAATTCTCTGCTGTGGTCGGGTACAGTCTCTCCCCACATGGCACTCATTTCTGGCTGCCGAGCTCCAGCGTGAGAGCCTTCTGCCTTTCCAGCGGTGAGGAGATGCCTGAACAATTACGCTGGTAATTAGGGGAGGGTGGATCTCCGCTCTGGCACGGCCAAACCGAACGAGGGCCCACGCCAGTGATCAAATGACGTACATTTCAGAGCTGTGAGGACAGAGCCCTTGCCACGGGTTGAGATGAATAATTTACAGCCGGGGAGGAATTTGTGTTAACTGCAGCACACTTCTGTAGAATTGCTGGGCACAAGCAGACCAAACAACTTGAAAGGAAGGAGAAGAAAAGAATAGCACGGCGCCAAAGATCATCAAAAGCTGAGATAGAAGTGACACGATCACACCCACTCCCATTGTAGGGGTTCAGAAAGATTTTCTTTTTATTATTTGTTTCTTATTTGAGGAGGCAAAATCTTGTCATTAAAGCGTTTTTTTTTTCTCCTTCTTCTTCTTCTGCGGCTTTGGCTGAAGCGTCGGTGTCAAGGCAGACAAAAAGCTTTGGTGATAAGCTAGCTTAAATGACAGATTGCGTCTTCATTGTGCACATTTTCATTATTAGCTCATATTTTCCCCCGCAGTTGCATGAAGAAGTCAAATCGTAAACCTTAACCCAGACTGGCTGACGGCCTTTTATGCTGGCTGCAAAAAAAAATGAAAAAATAAAAAACTAAGAGCCTCCTTCTGACCTCCCCTCTGCCTGTCTAACATCACAGACACAAATCTCACGGTTTACACAGTTGAAACGCTTCCTGTTTCCCACATCTCCCTCCTCTGCGCGGTATTATTTTCTCTTGGACGTCGGCAATCTGCAAAGTTTTGGTTCAAGAAGGAAGGCTTGTTTTTTATTAGATAATTTAATGAATCATACGTCTCAGAGTGAGAGGGGGGGGGGGGGGGGAGCGAACTTGAATTTAGTAAAATCGTTTGATGGCATTTTAAAGAATTCTACTTTTAATTGGCCTTCAAACTCCCTTTCTTTGTGTTTATTTCCCCTCCTGCCACTTCCAATCATGCGGACGCGTGTTCTGGTGCAGCTTTCGGGGTATCTGGACGGGACGTGTCAGCTAAACGCATGAAATGTAAATGTAAAATGAAACAATTCCCGCTCTCCTTTTCACCCCGCTCGTCTCTTTGATCCCCCTTCACAACTTCCAGAGACAAGCAACTTTGATCTTGACCCATTTCCTTCTTAACAGCTTCTCTTGCGAGCGTTCGTGCCGCCGCCCGCCCGCCGCCGCCAGTGCCGGCGCAGCCAGAAGACGTGTCACCATGCAGACATTTACAGCCATTTCAGAAATTCACTGGACAATGCGATGCGCGTTGCGTGACCGCCGAAGCCACGGGACTGCCCAATTATTTCACCTAGAATAAACAAGCCGCTGATGTCCGCCTCGCATTAGGCCCATGCTCCTCTAATGCCAGAGCTCAGATTTATCTGCTGCTCTTGACAGAATACGAGGTGATTTCTTTGATGGCTCGCTCGGCTTTTCCCACTCCTTAATATGCGCAGAGCCTTCCCACGTTTTTAAGCATCAGCGACCTAAAAAAACAACACTTGCAGGAAATGCCGTGACATTGTGAAGCGCTCGACGTGCAGCACCTGTGACCTGCCTCGTGCCACCCTCTACAGACGTCTTTTATTCTTCAGACTCCTCGTCGAGCAGATGAAGAGGGAATTGTGGCCTATTTCTTTGGAGAATAACCTCTTTATTTGCAATTAATCCTCACTCCTCTGAGCTCTGCCTTCAATTTAGTCGAAGAAGACATAGAAGGCTAGAGTTACTTAACCTCCGGGCCTGAAGAGCCACAGACACATGAACTCAACCTAGATTTCTTTAAACTGACATCGCTGCTGCGCACAGAGCAATTTTCTGACTTTGGGCGTAATAAAATGGCACAATTAAGCCATTTACGAGCTTCCATAAAGTGATGTCTTCTCTAATGATTCTGTTGACGTGTGGATATTTAAGCGGGAGCTGGGAAACACGCGAGCTATATTTGCAATTATACGCGCCGACTGATCGCACCTAAAGCTTAGGTGTGCGCTCGGAGTGCGACCGCACCTTGTTAAACGCCAGGAGACGTGAGAATTACATATAAGTTAGTGCTTTTGACGTGAACTCGAGCCGTCAAGCCCGTCAGTCAGACGTGATTATTTTTATCACGCCGTCTGGACAGGTTAGTGCTCTTTACGTCGAACGGTAAAGTTAATTTAGGAATATTACAAAGAAAAGACATTAAACTAAAGCTGTCAAAATGAATGCGTTAATAACACGTTAACACTAATTTCTTTTAAAGCCACTAATTGTTTAGATGTGCAATTAACACACATACACATGTTGGTAGTGTGATCCAGGTAGCTGTGGAAAGCAAGCACAATCTAAAGTTCCTACACTACAGAGGCCTGTATATGCACCGTAGCCTCAAAAATACCAAAAAGAAACTGATTTAAATGCACCTGGAACGGATTTTGTTTATTTTTTATCACAATTATCAACTCTTCAGATGCTCAGGAAGTTCCCTGCTCTCTGAGAAGCCTGTTCACATTGATATTAAATGTTAGTTATGGTCGAGACGATCATCTGGCAAGGCTTAGAAACTCAACTCCTTTGTTTCTACTTGTTTTCTATTTTTTTAAACGCTCAATTATCACATACATGTTGTGTTAGTATGACTTAGGCCTGAACTGTATTGTAGGAACAGAGGAAGTGATCGAAGTAGCAGTGGAAAGCAAGCAGAATCTAAAGTATTTACGCTACAGAAGGTTGTATACGCACAATAGCCTCAAAAATACCAAAAAGAAATTGCTTTAAAAGGACCTGGAAGGAATTTTATTTATTTTTTGTTACTCTCATCATCTCCAGAGATGTTTAGAAAGTTTAAAAGCTCAAAAGCAGTTTTGGAAATCAGGATGTAATCAAAGTTTCTGTGGAAAGCAAGCAGAATCTAAAGTATTTACCCTGCAGGGGCTGTAATCCGCAACGTATTCTCAAAAATACTGCTGAAAGATGTTTTGTTAGTATGACTTAGGCCTAAACTGTATTGTAGAAATATAGAAAATGATCAAAGTAGCTGTGGAAAGCAAGCAGAATCTAAAGTATTTACGCTACAGAAGGTTGTAATACAGACAATAACCTCAAAATTACCAAAAAGGAAATGTTTTAAATGCACCTGAAAGGGATTTTACTTATTTTTTAATACTGTCATCATCATCTCAGATGCCTAAAAAATTAAAAACCTCAAAAGCAGTTTGGGAAATGAGGATGTGATCGAAGTTGCTGTGGAAAGGAAGCAGAATCTAAAGTTTTTACGTTGCATACGCATTGTATTGTCAAAATACTGCTGATAAATACCAAAAGAAATAAATTAGTACATTTAAAACTGATCAGTTATCACATGTATGTTGTGTTAGTATGACTTAGGCCGGAACTGTAATGTAGGAAATTGGGAGGTGATTAAAGTAGCTGTGGAAAGCAAGCAGAATCTAAAGTTTTCACACTGCAGAGGTCTGTAATATGCATATTATTCTCAAAAATACTGTCAAAAAATACCAAAAGAAATAAATAAGCTCATTTAAAATTGTTTCTTTAGGTATTTATTGAGGATACAGGGCGTATCACAGCCCTCCACAGGGTAAACACTTTAGATTCTGCTTGCTTTCCAGCAGAGTTGACTGAAATTTCCTCCACACGTTTAAACACCACGTTTCCACCTGTTAACAGTAAATAGTAACTCTTTAGATGACGTGAATACGGCATTTTGTTGCTCTGCTAACTGCTAACTGCTAACACAACACCAGAAGTGAAGTAACCATGCAGGTAAACACAGATTTCTGTTTTTTAAATTCATAAAACAGCATTTAAGGCGGCAGCAACTCTTTAAGATGCATGCTTTGTCATCCCAAATGCATCTATGTGCTTGCATTTTTGCGTCTGAAGAACCCCTCCCCCCTCCCCTCCCTCCCATCCACCACCCTCCCCCGGGGGAGATATCCACATTCCCTGTGAGGCTGCAGTAGACTGATGTCTGGCGGTGACAGTTTCAACAAACCGGGCACTTCTCCAAATTGATTAACATCAGCCTGGTGTGTGTTTGTTTGTGTGAAATGGTGTGTCGGGTAGTGGGTGGAGTAATAAACCACCAATTGTGCCTGAGCGATAATTACAATAACCTATAAATTATAATTGACGAGATTGGACACAGTCTTTTTGGAAACCTGCTGCACGGAGAGAGAAGTTGCACAGCTTCAGGCTAAACTAACTTCCCTCTTTCTTTCTTTTCTTTTCTTTTTTTTCAGAAATAAACACTGTTTTCATATAATCTGTGAGGGACCAGTGTGCTGCTTTTGGCATATAATCACAAAAACCAAATCATGTGCACTCTCCAAGCCCGAGAGGAGAAACGAGGCCGTTCCCATTTTCTCCGATTCTTTTTCTTGAAGGAACCTCACAACGCTGAATGCATCTTACTTTTTTCTTTCTGTTTTTTTTTTTTTTTTTACCCCCGAGCGTCTCAGAAAAATTCCACTAAAATATTCAGGAGCATCCTCTTGCCGCCATATTTTCACTTTTATTGTGCGCGATATAAAGAGGAGCAATTATTTGATTTCAGAGTTATGAAAACATGTATGTTATGAGAAAACAAGCAAGTTACGCTTTAATTGGTGCTATTTTTCACGGCGCTGGCAAGGTACTTACCTCTTTGGCACCTTTTTTCCTCCCCCCCCACCCCTTCCTCATAAAATTACACATTCATATTCCTGAATGGAGATGGAAATTTCATTTTGCTTTATTCTGCCATAATTGGGATGCATGGTGTGTACCTGCAAACTGGAAGTAGGCGCTCCATAAACATCCCCGGCTCATTTATTCGATTCTAATGCAACTATATTGCTCTCAGTAATAGCGCTCATAATGTGGGAACAAATCCTTTCAATTAATGCACTAAATTCCGAAGTTAATACACTTTATTTCTGCTCCAGACTTCAGCAGATATACAAGCAGCCGTGGGACTCGGCTCATGTGCTGCCAAACAGAGGACATAAACAGAATATAAAGGCACGCTTCCTCTGCTAAATCTCATATTTTAGATAATTGTTTGGCTCTTCGTCGCCGTGCGCCCGTCATTACTGCGGGCGGGTGAGCGTCCTAAGACCGAAACCAGGCAAACTGAGACAAAGAGTTGGGGACGACGGGGACGGGGAGGACGAGGAGGACGAGGAGGGGGAGTTTGGTGTATGTGTTTTCCGAGCGCAGAATTAATGCTCAAGTTAAATTAAGGATAAGGATCATTTGTCTGTGGTGTCGTAACAAACCGTTTCTCAACTCTTTATTGAACAGTCATGGCAACAATTTGGGGGAAAGTGATGTGGGATCTATGAATCAAACTTTATTGATGCTTTGAAGGCTCTAATAACATACTAGAGTTGATTAGATGTCCCGTTTATTGACCCTGGAATTCAGATAAATACATTCTCCGGGAACCACAACGAAGGCATTCGACTGTCTGGGAGACGGACTGTGTGTATACGGAGTCCCCTCAGCCCCGAAACCTCAGTAATATTTAATCCAGCATCAGATGAATCACAGCGTTACATTTATAATAGCGGCTGTCATTACACTCCTAAATATTTAGCCCAGACGGAAATTAAAGGAAGGTTTAATTACTTCAAGTGTGGCGACAAAAACATTTCACACGTCCTCCTGAATAATTTCAGTTTCTCCTTAATTTCTGCGTCGGTCACACACACACGTATATATATATTAACATGTTTAACGTGATTTGAGGTTTTATATTTTAGACTCTAGTCACCTGCAGCGAGTTCCCAGAGGAGCTGAGCATCTGTTGGTCCAGTTTATCACAAACCATCTCGCTTGAGTTCAGATCTGGTGCTCTTCCTCCTCCTCCTCCTCCTCCTCATGTAGACAAATGCTCCTTCACCTTTCCTGTATCTCAAAAACACTTGGAACCACAGATGCAAATTCTTTGGTTCTTACCAAGATAAAAAGAAAACTTAGATTTAGAGATGTGTTAGATAATTGATCTTGTTTTAAGAGTTAATTTCTTATCTTAAGTCTTCAACTTTCACTATAATCTTAAATCAAATATAATAATCTTAATTCAAGAAATCTTGTCAAGTGAAATTATCTTTCTGCATGAACAGATAATTTGTTTTTAGTACCTTTTCCCTCAGATTTAGTGTTTTTATCTTGTTTTCAGACGCCATGTTTTCTTCTTCTTCTTCATTTGGACCCAAATTTTAACTGATTTCAGTTACTTTGATTTTCATTCTTCTTCTTCTCGTTCCTCATTCTTCTTCTTCTTCACCTTAATCTTCAGGTGAGCAACCATAATCATGGTTGAAAAGCAAAGGTTACTACGACTCCACAATGGCTATAACGCAGTTCTTTCTCTTCATCCTTCTTTTCATTATTCTTCTGTTAATCTTCTTCCTCTTCACCTTAACTTTCTTCTTCACCTTCATCCTTTTCTAGTTCTTATTCTTCATCATTCTTATTTTTATTCTTCACTCAATCTTCTTCTTCACCTTAATCTTCAGGTAAAGAACCTTAATCATCTTCTTTTCCTCTTCTTCATTCTTCTGCCAGTTCTTGTTCTTCATTCTTCCTCTTCACTTCAATCTTCTCCTCGTTCCTCATTCTTCTTCTTCTTCACTTTAATATTCAGGTGAAGAACCATAATGTTCTTTTTCTTCTTGTTCTTCTTCATCCTAACCTTCTTCTTCCCCTTTGTCTTCTTCTCTTCTTCATCATTCTCCTCTGCAACACTCCTAACTCTTGGTCTTCTCGTTCCTCTCGAGAGCCAGTTTCATCGTGTTCTCGACCACGCTCTAGTCAGTCATCCTGACTTCTTGTCGTTTTCAGCATCTACTGACCTCCGCGTTTTAAAGTAACCATGCTCCGTTGTTTCTCTTCCCTCGGTTGAGTAGTTCTGGACAACGGAGGAAACAAGAAACGCCACAAATCCCCTCACCACTCGTGAGTGTGCAAAGCTGTCATCAAAGCAAAACAGAAATTAAATTTAATGGAAAATATAAAACATATTCCGGTTTTATTTATTTTTTCCACTCCACCACATAATTCAATCTGTGTTTCTCCATAGTTTGTGAGAGCGTTTGATTTCTGGTGCGGTGCACGTCTTTCGTAAATAGAAATTAGAGAGAATCAAATGTCCTTAAACATATTTCTAAACCAAACGCCACAGCCTCAGCGTGGTCTTCAGAGCAGAGGGCAGCACGGTGAGGCTTTTAGAGGCACTAAGCATCGCCACATGCTGATGTCTTTCCACGGAGGAGAGGAGGTTTTCCTCTTGCGGGAACATTTTCCTCCCGGGGAGAGTTTGTTGGGTGAAATAAAAGCAAACGCGGCCGCTGCGTCCTGACGTTCCCTCCGGACTCCTGCAGCTCCATCCAGGAAGTGGCTGCGTACACAGAGGGGTCCGGCTTGTTTGCGTGTGTTCAGGCGCATACGCAGCCACTCGTGCATGAAGCCATCAAACACCGTTCACGCCGCGGCTTTTTCAGCTTTAACAGCTTTAATTATTTTTTTATATTTGTCTTTGAAAGCGGCGACAACAAACGTGAGGTGTGTGACGACTACATGTCACAATCACTGGAAGCCTCCCCCCTCCTCCCCCCCTCCTCCTCACCCTCCCCGAAGCAGCAAAGTAAACCATTTAGGGTAAAATATCTCGGCGCTCTCTCCTTTGATTAGCGACTCTTTGAAATGGTATAACGCTGTGATTATGTGAAAGGCTCTGCGAGCATGTGGTTGGAGCTGAATATTTTCTCTGAGACACTGGGGGAAACGAAGAAAATGGGAGAGAGAGCGAGCGAGAGATAAAGTCAGGGCAGGGAGAAGGAGGAGGACTATTACAAGAAGAGAGCAAGCCCTCTTTGTACAGACATTGCGACGCCAGATGGCTTCTTCTAATAAATATTCAACCTTAACTCAGTTCCCATGTAACTTCTCTTTCTCTCTCTCTCTCTCTCTCTCTCTCTCTCTTGCCTCTCGTTTTTTTGTACCGCTGCCAGCACACCCACACGTTTCTGGGCCAGCAAAATGATTACAGTAAAGCAAACAAAAAGGGAGAAAAAAAAAAACGAGGGAGAGAGAGGAGAGGAGGGGAGGCTGGGGGTGTTTGACAGAGGAAACGGGCCGACAGGGTCCTGTATACAGAGAGATAGGGCTGGTAGTGTGTGCTGAAAGCTGGCGATTTTTCTCCTCTGGGTGGGGGTCTGTGTTGTAGAGAGAGAGAGGGAGAGAAGGTGGGAGAGGAGGGGTGAGGTGAGGGTGGGAAGGGGAGTCCTCTGTGGTCGGGGCTGGTGTGATTGTTGGAGACGGGGCAGAGAAGGAGTCTGTTCTCAGGGTTGATTGTTTACCTAGTGGGGAGAAGCTTTTCCGACATCCTCTGAAGTGGCCTGCTTTTTTTTTTTTTTTTTTTTTTGGAAGGGTCGGTTTTTACGACAACAGCGAGCGAAAATACTTTTAACGTTTGTGTTTTTCAAGTTCAACGACACCTCCTTCAACACGCCAAATTTCAAGTGATTATAATTTATTTTGTCGTTGAGTCTCATGCAACGACTAAACAATGTCAGGGAGTCATCAGCTTCTAATAAATGTGATCTTTTTGAAATTTGTCAACAAAATTAAAAAAAAAATACCCATTTGGACTCTAATTTTAATTCAAAAAGCAAAGGTTACACCTCCACAATAGCCGCCACGCAAGAAAATGGTCAGAAATATCTGATGGGCTACGATTTAAAATCACACAGCGTCACACACTTAAAGCGAATCTCTAAAGATTTTCTTCTTTCACAATATTTAAAAAAACAAACAAAAAAAATTCCAGGAAGGTTTTCAAATTTTGCTCTGATGATTTGTCACTAGAATTCAGAGGTCAAAGGTCACTGTGGTTACTTGCGACAAAATGCTGACTCAGTGATGATGTTTTAAAATCCTAAAAGATTTTGAGAATCTGTTGTGTCACACACTCCAGGAGAATCCTAAAAGACATTCTCTAATCTCAAACTTGCACACGCTACGAGAGTTTAGAGCCAAATTGTTTTGGTGTTTTGTTTGTTGTTGCAGGAACAAACCGTCTTATGATCATTAATTGATTTTAACTTTAAAACGGCGAAACGTATGACGACTCGAAAATGAATCCTTTAACTAAAAGTTTGACACGAGATAAACTGATGGATAACGTCTCATATTCAATATGTCAAAGATCAACTTAAGATGGGAGTTTTAAAAAAAATCCCAACTCATTTTTTTTTTTTTAATCAGGTGCATCACACATTCAAGGAGAATCTTAAAGGATTTTCTTCCAATTCTAAGAAATACACACGCGACAGATTTCTTTTCAAAATCAGTTCACACTCAAGGACAATCTTAAAAGATAGTCTTCTCCCTAAACTATCACACTTTACAAGATATGAAAATTTATTTTGTCTTTCCTATCGTCTTAATGTTGTGAGTGTGACACCTGATCCCAAATCAGACTGTAGGAGCTATGAAATCCTAAAAGATTTTAAAATGAGTTGCATCACACACTCCAGGAGAATCCTAAAAGACTTTCTTTAATCTCAAGCCTGCACACACTACAAGATTTTAGAGCTAAATTGTTCAGATGCTTTTATTGTTTTTGAAACAGCACGTCACGTTTACATATTTTAACTTTTGTTATCGATCACCTGACATTTTTATTTATTAGGTTCTAGATCAGTTTAGTAATCCAAACAAAACGCAGCATTTTCATATTAGCTCGTTCTTTTCTCCGCGGCATCGCTGCTCTTCCGCTGCCACCGCCGCCGCCAAAGCAAATCTCCCATCCTGCTTTGCTTCTCAAACCTAGGTGATCTCCTCCAGCTGAGCTCGCTCTATCCCACAATCCCTCGCTGTTGACCCAGCTCAGGTCCCCTCCGACTCTGCCGCCACCGCCGCCGCCACCGTGCTTCATTTGTGTTTCTGTGCATGCAGAAAGTGAAAGGGGGGGTAAACTTATGGCGGTGAGGCAAATAATCTGGAGCCCCATCACCATCTGTTCACCTAAAGCGACCCCCGCCGTCTTTGTGCCTATTCCATCACCTGGGCGAAGGACGAGACCGCGAGAGCCCGACAACTGTCTTAATTTTATTTTTTGCCGACACATGATAAACTGTCCTTATTAAAAAAAAAAAAAAAACTGCCTCCGTCGCCCCCTCCCCCATTTTTTATAAGAATATTCATCGTGCAATATTGCGAGATTAGGCTGCGGAGAATTTGACAAATACTCGCGGCTTTCGCGGGAAAATATTTTGGCACGTTTTTTTTTTTCTTGATGTGAAAATGATTGCATTAAGAAGAGACGCCTTTTTTTTTTTCTCTAAGAGGAGGGAACGTGTGTCGCTCAGGAAAGCTGCCAGTATGATTTCTCTTTTAGACACGAAGTTGAAACGTGCGTCATCTCGCTCTCCGTCGTATAATGACCTTGTAATCACTTCAAATGGAAATCTGGCTCTTGAGGTGTGCCAGCCACCGCCCTTAATTCTCCTCAACAAGAATCATTACTTAATCTCAGCCACCAAACAGCTCTCTCCCGACAATGTCAGCTCATATTGAGGCTGTAATCACTAGACCAAGGCCGCGGTTGCTGCTGCCGCCGCCGCCGCCTCCACCTTGTCCCCGCGGTGCTATCATGGGAAAAGGCAAAAGCAGGGCTTATCTGTCAGCGTGTGGATATGACAGGAGAGGAAGAGGGGGACTATACCGAGAGCTTTGTCTCACATCCTGATTGAGTTCACGCTCCCTCGGTCGCCGAACATCTACCTGAAACCAGAAAAGGTCGGGGGTTCGGCAGCGAGGGGGGGTAAAATCAGGGAGGGGGCGAGTCTGGATAAACTCAACTCCACGTGAACAAAGAGGAAGTTTGCTGGGGAAAAAAACATTTGAGGCCAGATAATGCCCGCGCTGAGCCCCATTAGGATTGAGGTATTATCCCCTGGTTGACTTTGGCGATGAGAAAATGTAGCGCCCGCCCCCCCCCCCCTCCCTCCCTGCGTTGCTTTGCCGTTTCCCACTCATAACAGACCTGTTGGCTGTCGAGGTTTATCAAGCTCACAAATCTAAACAGGACAGAGGCCCTGACCGGGAGAGGGACTTGTACACAGGAAGGGCCCTAATTCTCTCTGGATTAGAGGGCAAGTTGCAATTTGGACAGCTGCTCGCTGGTAACGGCCCCCGTTCACCGCGGCCGTGGCGAGGTTAGGGCTCTGATTGGCTGCGGAAGTCGTGGCCTGAGACGGACGCCGCACCTGCAGCAAATCAGTACAGTTAGAGGAGTTTGTTCTCGTACCTTCTCTTGGTTTCTTTACTGCAGCTTTGTGCAGCTTCATGGTTTGCACCGTGGGAACGAGGACATTGTCTGACCTTTTTAGAGTCAAAATGTGCTGAATTTGTTTGTCATGTAGCTTTGAAACTTACTTATCATGCTACGATAGCAGGCCTCCATCTCTTTGCAGCATCGAAACTCTGCAAAACGTCAGAATAACTGGTTGTGTGTGCAAAAAAACCATGAATGAGCCGCGTTCGTTTGGCGCCTTTCTTCCTTTTAGCTCGTGCTCCTGTAGTAACTACGTCCTCCCAGCCGTCGGCTACGTGCACGCTTTAAGAAACCCTCCTCTGTCCTCGGTGCTCGGCGCCAGAAAACGTTTTTCATTTCAGATAAATCAAAAGATCGTATTAAGACGTCAGGTCGCTGCGTTAGTCGGCGTCGTGGCAGGTGTTTTTTGGGACTGTACCTCCACGGGCCGAGACGTGCTGGGTGGGGCGAGTGGGCAGCAGCGAAAGAAGAGGGAGAACGGACGAGGAGAGGGGGGGGTTACTTCCTTTGACTTCAGAGAGATTTCCTGAAGGCATGCAAAACACACTTAAGACTTCTGTTGCTGATCCAAATCAGCTCCCTCCCCTCTCAGACGCCGTGCCTCTCAGCCACATACGGGCGACTTCTTTCAATTGATTAATTCTGCTGCAAATTGGTCGTAATGTGTGACTATCTCCAGCAGCGTATTGCATACGAAGGAGGAGGGCGAGGGGGGGGGCGGGATAAAAAAAAAAAAAGGCTGCCAAGCGCTGAAATGTGGACACAAGTTTAGACTCAAAGTTGAGTCAAAGAAAAAAGCTTTTTTATCCTTAATTTATGAGAGACGTTCATGAAAGTTCTCAAACATCACATCAAACAGCTGCTGGGAAAGTTTGCACAAAAAAAAAAATCCATTATTCTCTTTATTTATGTCGGGATTAAAGTCGCCAGCAGTAAACAGTTAAATTAGCTCCATCTCAACCTTTTAAACGCCGCAGACTGCAGCAGATAACTTCTTCATTTTCTTTATTTTTATTTTAAGGTGTTTGCACAAGTTTCCTGCAAACGGCTTCGTTACGGGTGATTTTATTAACGCTCAAAGATCTGCACAGGACAGAGTCAAAATTTATTTATTTCGTGCTTTTTATCCTTTTTTGCAGCTTTAAACTAAACTCCAACTTTCATTTTTCTGCAGCTTTTGCGCTCCTCAAAGGGTCAGAGGTCAGGAGCAGAGTGAAACATGGCGGCACGTCTGCAGCCGACTGTTAACCAACGCGTTTAACCGTCTTCCATCTTTTATTCATCTGCATTTATAGATTTTTCTTTCATTTGTTGTTTTTTTGCAGCTTTAAATCGAAGAGTTTCGTTTGCAACTAATTTTTTTGCAGCCGTTGAGGGTCAGAGGTCAGATGTAGACTGAAATATGACGTCCTGTCTTCTATAGCTGTTCATAAACATCTTCAAACCATCTCTTTTGCGTCATGGAGCTAATGCTTTATTTGTTGTATGCGTTGCTTTTTGTCCTTTACGTATCTACGGTTATAAATTTCCCTTTTATTAATAGCTTCTCTCCTGTTTTTGTAGTTTTTTTTGCAGCTTTAAACTAAACTAAACATTTTTTTGCAGCCGTTGCACACCTCGAAGGGTCAGAGGTCACGGTGTATTTGTTGTATGCGTTGCTTTTTGGTCCTTTTACGCATCTGCACGTATAAATTCCTCTTTTATGATCAGTTTCTCCTATTTTTGCAGATTTAAACTAAACTAAACATGCACTTTGGTTTGCATCTCATTTTCTTGCAGCCTTTGAACCCCTCAGAGGGTCAGAGGTCAGGTGCAGATTAAAATATGACGGCCTATCTTCTATAGCTGCTAACAAACACGTTTAAACGTCTCCCTGAAGCTTCGGCGAGCAATGATTTATGGGAAATGCGGTCTCAGTCTGAAACCGGACAACATAATAAAAGCTCACATCTCTTTAAAATTAGCTGCATGCGTTTTAATGTCGCCGACAGCCTCCGAACCGAAGAGAGAGAGAGAGGGAATAACCTCAGAGTGAACCTTCACGCACGGCGGAGGTCATCCTTAATGCTACGTGGTTAGCGGTAGCTTGTTAGCAGCCTGATCCAGTTAGAGCTGCAACAAAAGCTGCACACATTTCCCAAAGAAGAGGAATTACAACCATAATCGTTCTTGTCATTTGCACAGCAATTTTACTCCTGAATGCCTCGTTTTAGGGAGGAATTAATAATAAAGAAGAAAAAAAAAATGGCATGAGCTTCAGGTGCCGTGGAGTTCACCCCTTTTCCCACTCATCCCTGCCTGCAGCCTCGCGACACTCTCCCTCCCTCTCTCTCTCTCGGTTTCTTATTATCAGTTAATAATTCTTTCTCATTCAAGCAAATTAGAGAAACTTGACTGTGTTAGAGCGAGTCCAGCGTGGAGCTGCAGGCAGAGAGGAGGCTAAATGGCAGAAATTCCCCCCAGAGCAAAGAGCGCATGAAGCACAACATTGTGTCCACCACAAAAGCCGCTCTGTAGTTTTGATCCCCCCTAATTTAATTAGCCCAAGAGGTAGTGCATTAATTTGCCAGGAATTCTTCTGATGCAGAAAGCCGCCCCCGGTGCACGGAGGGAGAGCGCAGAAGAAGAAGAAGAAGAAGAAGAAACCTCCTCTCTGCTTTTGTGCAGTCGGAGAGGAGGAAATCTTCCTCCGTTTTATGTGCCGTGGTGCGGGAGCTCTGATAGGATTGATCTCTATCAACATTTGTGTGTAATGCCGGGGACTTTTTCTGTCATTACCAGGCAGAGCTCATAAT
The DNA here is from genome assembly GCA_005024645.1 of Planiliza haematocheilus. Classification (NCBI taxonomy): domain Eukaryota; kingdom Metazoa; phylum Chordata; class Actinopteri; order Mugiliformes; family Mugilidae; genus Planiliza; species Planiliza haematocheilus. The sequence continues at coordinate 111,629 of SRSE01001235.1, forward strand.
AATTTAATGTTATTCCTTTTCTAAGTCAATTGAGTCTTTCTCCATCCTTTGGCAACAAATAATAAGGACTCCAGCTTTCACAAAGAATTAAAGATCAAGTATCTCAAAGTGCTCCGTAATCTTTTCAAAGAGTTTCCTACTTTGCTCCTGTTTTTTACAGTAGAGGAGGGAGGGGGGGTAGGAGGGACGAGGGGGGGCGAGGACACTGATAAAATCTGTCCCGTGGAATTCATTACACAAATAATGATTTTGTTTTCACTTTGGAATAATTTGCTCCATTGCTCCTTGGAGTTTTGAAATGAAAGCCAGACTATGTAGGCTTCGTATCTAGCGACATGTAAAGTAAGAGGGTGGTTAGATTGGAAGGCACATGACGTGCGATGGCTGCTTCGCCAGAGTTAAGGAAGAGATCAGCTAGGAGGTAGTTTTACAGTGTATGTACTCGTTTGTTTATTTTATTGCAGCGACTCTTTTGGCGCTTGAACGATTAACATGACGTCATTTTGTTCTCGCAGCTTTTTTTCTCGCGTCGTGTCCAGCAACTATTCTTTGACCGGTTAGAAATTAGAAGTGGCCGTGGTTAAGGCGGGATTAAACAGTTCAATTAGCTTGTGTAATGTTTGGCATCTGTTCTGTGGGCGTGGTTAAAACAATATCGGAAATGCTAGCACCCACTAAATCCGCAGCGTGATCGTTAATCTAGCAGAGAAGAAAAACGCAGAAATGCGGACACAAGTTTAGACTCAAAGTTGAGTCAAAGAAAAAGCTACTTTTAATTTTCACGTTTTTCATGAAAATTCTCAAACATCGCATCAAACAGCTGCTTGGAAAGTTTGCAACGAAAAAAAAAATCCATTTTTCTCGTTATTTATGTCGGGATTAAAATCGTCAACAGTTCAGTTATCTTGCCTGGGAATTATTCTGTGGGCGTGGTTAAAGCAAAAGATAGGAAATGAAAACTCTCAAACATCGTGTCAAACATCGTGTCAAACAGCTGCTTTGAAAGTTTTCGCAGAAAAAAAAAAAATCCATTATTTCCGTTATTTATGTCCAGATTAAGGTCGCCAACAGTTCAATTAGCTTGCGTCGTGTCCGGCAATTATTCTATGATTGTGGTTAAAGCGGAAGATCCGAAATGCCAGCGCTCACTGTATTCGCAGTGTGGCCACTAAGCTAACCTAGGTAGAGATCGGTATACTGTGTGAACGAACTATGCAATACGTCAAAGTCGTCCATCATCGTCTGTATCCCACATTTCCCACAATGCTTAGCACTTGTGACATATGGTGCAGTGGGAGGAGCCTATGAGGCCTTCACCAGAGTTAGCCGCTTGAGTTTCTTGTGAAGTATACAAACTTTTTTCTTGTTCTTGCAGCCCTAGAAGCAAGAAGAAATGTCTTGCTTCTTGTGGAATACGTAACAAACTTAAAAAAGAAGGTGATTAGCTCTGAAACTATTAGATAAGACGATCTTTTATTCATAGCACAGTTAGGAAACACTCAGTGTTGCAGCATTAGACAGTTTAAAGGACAGCTGTGTGTAGTTGCAGTCGTTGCCAGTAGGGGGAGACACAAATAATGCGCTGTACCTTTAATTTAATACTGGATTAGACTCTTTCTCTGCTTTAAATGTCTATTCTTACCCGTCCTCTCTTGTTATTTTATAGTTTTTGCAGTTTTAGTTTTTAAACGTAGACCCTCGGAGGTCTGAGGTATGAAATATATCGTCGACTGTTTAACAAACACGTCAAACCTTCCTGAGAACAAAGAAGCCGAAGCTGGAGACTCTAACATCCTGATCCCTGTCACAGGAGAGGAAACGTTTCCATTAACCGGTTAACCGTCTCCATCGCAGTCATTTTCATTTATAAAGAAAGAGAGAGAGAAAAAAAAAGAGAAACTTCTTTTTTTGGATTTAATTATCACGCGGTGTTCTTGATAAGTGCAGATTGGGGCTATTTGATAATATTAATTTTTTGAGCTATCGCACGCAGCTCCTTTGATAATCTTTCATCTCGAGACACTCTCTCGTGTGATTATACTAAATTGAAGAGGCCCACGCCGTAGTCATTAAAGAATCACTGCTCATTTTTAGATTAGAGTGGTCCGCTAACAGACGCCAGGCAGCAGCACGCCACGGCGCCGTGAAACAAATACACGAGTAAAAACCACGAACACGACGGACACGCAGTCATGAGGGAGGGGTCAGTGAGAGGTCAGAGGTCAGAGGTCAGCCTGATGGTTTCACCTTTGTTTTGGTGCAGTCCTCCTCATTCTTCTTCTCATCTTCCTCCTCCAGCACCTTCACCTTCTCCTCATCCTCCTTCTCTCTTACTCCTCCTTCTTCTTCTCCTCTTCCTTTGCTGATTCATCCATCAGGGGCCAGATTGGACCCTCTTGCAGGGCCGGGTTTGGCCCATCGGCCGCATGTTTGACCCCCCAGCTCCTGGTTTGTGCTACCCCAACAAAACAGTGGCATCAAATTAATAAAAGTCGTAGTTTTCCCGTCTTGATACGACACGACTTCATGGGTTTTCTGTTTCCTCGCCTCACCTCCAGGATTCACCTGGAACCTTCTGCTCCGATGCGCCTCCTTCACCGGGAGCGGAGCAACACGTGGACTTCTAGCGATCCACTCTGAGGCTCTCATCTATAATTCAGAGGCGAAACGCTCGGCTCAGAACTCAGGTTAAGCAGCCGGCGTTTGTTTTTTAGCCGGCGGCGACGTTGTTTTCCCCGTCTGTGCGAGGCAGAAGAGGCCGCCGCTCTCGTGTAGTCCCGGTCCTAAGGTGCATTTTCACCGCGGTAGAGGTAAAAGCATGGCTTTACGCTCGGTGCAGGGGCTCAGCGGGATAAATAATTCAGCCGAGCATGTTTGAACAGGTACGGAAATAATCCTTCAGCAAAGTGAGAGTGGATATACACCCTCCTCCTCCTCGTCCTCCTCTCTGTGGAAGTGCAGAGAGAGGTCTCTAAACATATCACCCAGGCTGGATGAAATATTAAAGCTTATTGGTTAGCGTGAGAGCTCCTCAAATGTCTCCTGTGCTGAGACAAGCAGGTAAACTTAACTTCCCTCTCAGAGCAGACAGGTTAGGATATCTGACACCAGTAAATATTACATGGAAGTGTGCGCTAGCCGAGGGCCAGGTGAGCTGCTTCCTGCAGCGCCGCGCTCGTCTGAGCTTTGCTTTTATTTGATCAGGGGACGATTTCCTTCTCTTCGCTTCATCCTCCAGAGAAGCTGTGCATGTGCACGCCGTCAGAAAATGATTAAGAGTAAGAGGTTGAACTTGAGCCCACCGCGAAATATTTAACTCAGACTTTAGTGATGCATGATGGGAATTTCTTGGTCGCAGTTGCTGAGTTGCAAATAAAAATAAAATTAGGTGTAAGATAGTTCTACGCAAGTAAATAAATAAATAAAAAATAAGAGAAATATGTGTAAGATAGTTTGAGCAGATAAATAAATCAATACAAATATTAGAAAAAAAAGTAAAACGATGGTAGATAGCTCTAAGCAAATAAATAAAATAAAATAAAATAAATTAAAATAAAATAAAAATAGATGGAAGATAGTTCTAAGTAAATAAATTAAATAAATTAAATTAAAATGAAATAAAATAAAAATAGAAGATAGTTCTGAGCAAATAAATAAAATAAAATAAATTCAAATGCAATAAAATACAGGTGGAAGATAGTTCTAAGCAAATAAATAAAATAAAATAAAATAAAAATAGGTGGGAGATAGTTCTAAGCAAATAAATAAAATAAAAAAAATAAAATGAATGAAAATAAAATAAAAATATGTGTAAGAGTTCTAAGCAAGTAAAAAAATAAATAAAAATAATAAACAATGCCTTTCTCTAATGAAACTAACTCCTGATGGTTTATTTGTTCTGCAGAATCACCGTTGACCCACTTTCAGTTCAGACACCACGTCTCACCTCATGTGGACCCAAACTCCCTCGCCCGCTCTAACCTCTTTGTGTTTTTCCGCCCTGAGCTGCGTCACAGACCCCAGGAAGAAGGACGGGGTGGGAGGAGGAGGAGGAGGAGGAGGAAGAGGAGGAGGATGGGTGGAGCAGAGGCAGCAGCCTCACGGTGGCCGCGGGGCTGGAGGGGTGAGATGACGGTGAGGTGGGTGAGGGGGGGTGAGGGGATAATTAAGCGAGCACGGTGACAGCTGCAGCAGGTCCCGAGCAAAAAAAAAGAAAAGGCCTGAGCTCCACTGAGCTGAATTAATGGCATCAGTGGAGCCCGGCAGCACCGCCGCCACCGCCGCCGCCGCTAACACGCCGCATCATTAATTATTAGCCCCGTGACCCCTCACCTGCCCTTCACCTGCACCACACACACAACACACACCAATACCTGCATCCGTCTGACACAAAAGCTCCTTTTAGCCCACGCTAAATATAAAACCTCTGGCTTCCTGATGCATTCCTGTCTCGTCAGCTGCTCGCTGGGAATCCACCACTCACATGCTGCTATAATTACACAAATGACATAATTGACGCAGATGAATAATATAAACCTCACATTTTCCCACAGGGGATGCGAGGAACGTAATCATGGCTCTGCAACACATACCTGCGTATAACCCCGTCTGCTTCTTTTAGCCTCCAGAACTATTTACAACGACGATGATGATGATGATGATGATGATGATGATGATGATGATGCTGCAGGAAAAAAAAGACAAGGCTTGCGATGTGTCTCTGTCCTCCAGAGACGCTGTGCATGTGCAGAAAATGATTTGCACGAGTAAGAAGTTGAACTTGAGCCATGCACAGAGCGTTTAACGGCTTGGTCACAGTAGCTCGGCCGCACAAATATGCAGAAATCTACAAGAAGTAGAAAGATTTCGTAAACCCTGATTGGTTGAAAGCTCGTCTTGACCCAGGAAGGGAACGGCCTGTGCAGCGTGGGGGTTCGTTCAGCCTGCACTGCACCGTAACCAATAACGTTGTCCACATACTTTTGGTCATACTGGTTTCCAGCAGAGAGGCCGGTTTCATCATCTCCAGAGCTCCCTCCGTTGCTCTCCTTCCTCCACCTACCTCTGGTCTGAACGTGGGATGAGGTAACACCCGGCAATCTCAGCTCTGCCGCGGCCGAGGCCAGACCGTCAGCATCTCTGCTCTACGTGTTAACTGACCTTCCAGATCGAAGGAATAGGAAGACACCTGGCTCGCTCATAAAGCTCATAAATGAACAGTAAGCGGGGACAAGCCGTGCGTTCGTCTAGGTGGGGGGCGTCCCGGCCAAGGAGGAGCTCACAGGGGCCCTTTTAAAGATTGAAGCCCTGGCTCGTTGTCGTGTTGCAACGTCCCAACGTCTGCAGAGAACTTGGCGTCTTTGAACCGGGACGCTCTACAGGCATTGTTCTAATGGCCAAGATTACATGTATTTAAATCAGGCATAACATTATGACCACCTAGGTCTGGGTATAGACCTCCAAAACAGTTGTGACTCATCAGAGAATGGACATAGGCCTCCTGGGGGCGTCCTGTGGAGTCAGGAATGTTGTCAGTGGGGGGGCCTTTGAGGGGAGGGGCCTCTGTGAAACATTAACTTAGACTTTATTGATCCATGACGGGAATTTCTTGGTCACAGTAGCTCAGGTGCAAATAAAAGCTACCCCTAATTTTAACGTACTCATAATTTTTATTTTAAAATATTTTTTTATTTTTTTTAAATATTTTTTTTTTAAATTGATTTTTTTTTTTTAAATGTATTATTTAAAATTTCATGTGAGATAGTTAATAAATAAAAATAATTAAAAATAAAAATAAGTTTGACATATTTATAAGCAAATACATAAATAAAAATAATAAAAATACAAAATATGGGGAGATCATTTTAAATAAATAAATTCATAAAAATCCAAAAAATAGGTGTAAGATAGTTTTCAGCGAATAAATAAATAAATAAAAATAATAAAAATATAAATTTGGTGTAAGACATGTCTTAGCAAATAAATAAAAATAAGAAATAATTGTAAAAAATAAAATAAAAATAATACTAAGCAAATAATAAATAAAAATATGTGAAAATAAATAACAAAAAAATGATAAAAATAGGTGTAAGATAGTTCTTACAGAGAAATACAGATACGTACAGAAAAATAATTAAAATAAATACAGACACTTGATCAGTTTGGGATCTAGTGAGTGTGGAGGCCTTGTGCTGTTGTTCATGTTTTTTTTTTTTTTTATAGTTGTTCCTAAACCGTTTTTTATGTAGGAGGAGTCATTGTTATGGGGTGGAGGGGGTCCCTGGTCTGGTCTGGTCTGGTCTAGGTGGGTGCTACATGTCTAAGTAACATCCACCAGGTACAAAAGTTCCCCAGCAGCACACTGCATCAACACTTCACTCATCAGTGGTTTTAATGTTGTGGCTGACGGGCGTATGTAGGTCGCACTGTGACCTGCGTCCAGGATCCTCCGCTTTGCTTAACGTGCTCATTTACCTTGAGCTATATTTACCCCGATCACAAAGGGAGTCTCTTAAGACCTCCACTGCCTCCCTCTCCCTCTATTGAGCCTCCTCACAATGAGAGTGGAGAGCATTCAGCGGAACCAATGGGGAGATGTGTGCACGGCGTAATGGCCCGCGGGCCCTAATTGTGCCGATTGATTCGAGTTGCCAAGTTTGACCATAGAATTCTTATCTGAGGGGACCATCTTGAAGGAGAGACCGATGATGACATTTATTCCTCACAGTTAACATCTTTACCCTCCCTCCGCACTCGCCCGGTTTACATTAGAGATGGAGATCACAAGATGTGCTGACTCTATGCACGAGCTGTGTGTGTGTGTGTGTGTGCGTCGTCTAACACAGGCCTCCTTTCAAAGCACTTTAGATGCCATTCAGTTGATATGGCCATTAATGCATGGAAGGGGAACCATTTTGGCGTGACTCTTGATGTGTCTGCATTTCACTGCCACTTTTTTCTTTCTGCAGAGAGAGCCTCTATAGAAAGCTTCCTTTCTCCCTCTTGTTCCGCAGCATTAGTAATTATCACGAGGATGCCTCCTAGCCTCACCGCAGAAGAAGAAGAAAAAAAAAACGTCTTCACTCATCAGAGAACAGAGACGTCAATTTAGCCTCCTGTTAGCACAGGGGCTTGAATTAAAAACATCCTTCACAGGTCGCCTCTTTGTACGAAGCCGTGCAGCAGCGGCGGCGGCGGCAGCAGCAGGTTCAGGGAGAACTTCAATTATTTTCCATTAACAGGGATACAATTGATCTAAACATGTGGTGAATGGAGCAATAGCGCTACCTTAAAGGGAGGCGAGGGGGGGCGACTTTAAGGGAGTGGAGCTGCAGAGGCTGAGCACCCCTATGGATCGGCCCTCTGGATCTATACAATCTAGGGGCCCTCCTGCCTCAGCCTGATTGAATACCACGCAGAGGGCCTGTGGAGAGACTCTAGTAACCGTATGCCATTGTCCAGATGCTCACCTACAGTCACCAAGTGGGGGTAAAGAGAGTGCATGAGGAGGAGGAGGAGGAGGAGGAGGAGGAGGTGGCACTACGGAGGGGTGGCTTTTGACTTACTGCCAGTTTAGATCTCCTCAGGGGGGGAGAGGAGATGCCCAGAAACACTTAATCTAAAGTAATTGTTCAATTTTAGCTGCTTCTTGGTGCAGTGCATGTACCGGGACGTCTGCAGGAGCTAATGCTAAAAGCTAACGGCGCCAATCTGACCTCCTGCGTACCGGCTCGATAACAAGTTGTCAAGACTCAAACAGGGCTTTATAGCATCCTTTAGGTTGCAATTGCAAGTGTCTGGAGGTAGGTTTGGGTTTAAAAGACTCTAGTCATGTGAGTTTCAGGTGGACAACACCCACAGATGTGGCATGCAGAAACATAAATTAGAGTTTAAAGCAAAGAAATGCAGAAACACTAAAGTAATTGTTCAGTTTTAGCTGCTTCTTGGTGCAGTGCATGTACCGCGACGTCTGCAGGAGCTAATGCTAAAAGCTAATGGCGCCAATCTGACCTCATGTGTCCTGGCTCCATAACAAGTTGTCAGGACTCAAACAGGGCTTTGCAGCATCCTTTAGGTTTAGGACGGAGGTTTAGGTTCGTACATGAGTTCTTGGTCCTTAAAAGACTCTAGTCATGTGAGTTTCAGGTGGACATCACCCACAGATGTTCCTCATGAACACTTGCGGCATGCGTAAACATAAATTAGAGTCTAAATGCAGAAACACTTCCTCGTTCCAGCCGGCTCCCGTCGTGAAATCGGTGCAAATGTGCAAGACAAGTCCTCCCGTGCATGAAGGTTAAACACACACCCAACTCCTGAAACCCCAAATAAGTGTCTGAGCGGAGCGTGAAGTAGCACAAATCGAGTCAAACATCAACCCTCCAGATGTCTGCGCTCCGAAAAAAAAAAAAGTGAGGAATAATTTGTCGGTGAAAAGCTGCTACGTGTAAACTTATTCATGAAACACCTGATCTTAGACTCTTTTCATGTCACCTATGTCTGGGAGCGTACGCGCACGCCCCACGTGTACTCTGGGAAATATGAAAGGAGGCGAAATCAGACATCAAACGGGGGATGAAAGGAGCAGCATCCCAAGTTGACTGTGACAATCCCTAATCGCTGGGAAGAAGAGGTGGTGGTGGAGGCAGGTTTAACGCCGACACCTTGTCAGAGGTACAGAGGCTCAGCCGTGTAATTCCACAATATCTGGTCATCCTACCTTTTAAAATGTAAACATGGACGCGAGGCTAATCGCGTTAGCAGCCATCGGTGTTTCTTTTGAAAGGGCCACAAGACGCCGGCGCTGGTGATGGGCTCGGCGTACAAAGCCTCGCCCTGGAGCTGTTTGCCAGTCCCGCGCTCTGAATGCACCCTCCACTGGCTCGAGCACCTTGAGGTGTGCTCATCTCTAATCATTATTTGATGACAGGAATCTGCAGGCGGAGGAGAAAGAAAAAAGAAAAGGAGAAAACACAGTTCCTTAGCAACGGGCGCCGGTAGTCCAAACAATTTCATTAAAGCGTGGCACCTCTTAGCAGGTGGGTGAGTGTTAGAGGAGATAAACATTCATGAGCAGATTGGCTGTGGTATTTGCCAACATCACAATTGATGATATCAATTTGTTTGCGTAGCAGCTCAAATATTGTAAGTGGATTAAGCAAAGGTGTCGGGGACGGTGAAGGAGTGTATCGGGATGTCTCTTTTTTTTCCCTTTTAATTGATGCCGATGGAAAAAGCAGCAAAAATAATAACACAACTCCCACCTTTTGTTTTGTTTTTAACGGAGAATTACTTTAATCCAAGAGCGAAACGCTTCCATTGGCGACGCACAACAGAACCAGGATAATTTATTTCAATTTGTGCACACAAATTAACTGCACATGTCATTAAAGGAACTTGTGAACAGGTTCTCTGGTATTTAAAGGCGACGCCGGAGAAGGCGGCGAGTGTACGTGCTGTAACCTTGCAGATCGTCCCTCGTGCTGTGCTTTTATACTGTCCTACCGTTGTCTTCCATTTATCTGCAGAATGTCGCTCTATATCGTTGTGAACTTCCTCTGCATGATTTAAATTTATAGGTTGATTTTATCTTCGTAGATCCCAGATTCCACAGTTCCTCTAATGGCCACTAGAGGCTGTTTCAAACCCCATTGACGCCCATGTTAAAATGTCCAACTTTACTCAAATTTTGGACGATATAGCTAATTTGTCCTTTCGTGACAGATGCAAAAATTTATGTATTAGAAGCCTGGAGGCCAAAATTTTCTGTTGGGACCCAGTGATGCTCCTGCAAACATCTGCAAGAGCCGTTTGGATTGTTTGAAGGGCGTGGAGTTGAATTTGAAGACCCCATTGACTTCCATGTTAAAATGTCCACGTTTTCTCAAATTTTGGACGATACAACTAATTTGTCCTTTCGTGACAGATGCACAAGGGAAAAATTTTATGCAATTTTTTTGTCTGGAGTCTCTCTGTTGGGATCTGATGATCCTCCTGCAAACATCTGCTGGAGCAGATTGGATTGTTTTAATGCCTTTGTCGCATTTTTTTCTTCGTAATAGTTGAAACACGTCCCCATAATGGCGTCTAGGTGATACAGGTGTCATTATAGCTGTCTTTAAGCTCAGCTCCAACTCTGAATCCTTACTCAACGTGAACCGACGCTCCTCTAAAACAACGTCTCCCGTTAAGTTGATATTCCACTTTTTCTTAAAAATGTCTAACCTGTCCAGGAGGTCCGTCCCATCACCTGGTTGCACCCTGAACCTTTGTCTCTCAAAACAAGGTACAGTTTAACAGCTTCACCTGAGACGTGCCTTCAAAAAAGCAAAGCAAACATTAACTTCTCTTCCTTTTTTTTCTGTCCCAGAACAAAGAGACATCTCCTCTGACTGAGGTCCTTACTTCATTAACAGGTGAGTTCCACCTGGCCTCACGCGTCGACTTTGTCCTGGTCGCTAACAGGTGACGTGCAATCATTGACAAAGCACGTCTGAAGATCAGTCAGGTGTCTCAGACTCCTCACTCCAGTGATCAGGAGCCAGTCTAGCCGTATGAAGTTCAGAGCTAAGAATCCATCTACCCATCGCCATGTTAAGCCCCGCCCCCCACAAGCAATCTGATTGGTCCGATAGATCTTTACAGAGTTTTCCAGGCTTCCAGGTTGGATTTTCAAGATTTCAATGCAACAAAAATTCTGTATTAAGTAAATTTGTGCAGCTGAACAAGATTCAAATGCACATGACTAGTTTAAATACACCTTTGTACAACTTAAACTATGATCCTGTTGAGTTAATATTTCTCTAAATCTTGCATAAACCGTACTCAAGCTGATAATTGAGTCTGTGTTGCATGATATTTGCCCTCGTGCCTTTCTCTCAGTCCTGATGTCTTCCTCCATACGTACATATATCTATAGAGAGAGAGAGAATGAGAGACAGTCCCTTCAGAGATAAACATCCCGTCTGCAGCATTAAAGGCAAACGTCTCTTTATCACTTTGATCGAGGACAGGCCAATCAATCAAGGCGCCGCAGAGAAGAACGGCTCTTTTGAGTCGGCAGCGCCGGCGCTTCTAATATGAGGTGGCGTACTGTACTGTGGCCCGGAGGTACAACGCCGACCACGGACGCCATCAAAGAGACGCCGGGACGCCTTTACATCTAAATGTGTCGTTGTCATGAGACGCCTGGAAACGTCTTCTAGGAGTTTTATTTCTGTTTATCTGCAACGACCGCTCATGATATACGCAGTAATAAGGCAATCAGGCAAAACATTATGACCTCCAAAACAGTCCTAGTGAATTTGGAGGCCAGAGGGGGGGGGGTCTGGTCTGGTCTAGGTGGGTGCTACATGCAACGCCAATGAACACCAGGTCCAGACGTTTGCAGGAGTTGCACCTCCAGCTGAGGCCTTGCAGTCTTTCGCACCGGCGCCCCCGAGACCGATCCCCGTCCTCTGTAAATAATGAAGTGATTTTGATCTGCAGGGTGTAAATCTTTAAGAGCTGTCCGTGCACGCGGGCCAGGTACACTCAATCTAAATTTTTACGCCGCAGAGCCGAGTGACCCGCGGCTCCGAGCGTGTTAGCGCGGGAATTTATGAGCGCCGTCTCCGTTCGCCGCTGACATAAATGAACCGCCGGTGCCTCCTGCTCCTGACCCGTCCCCTCCCTCCCTCCCTCCTCCCTCCCTCCGCTGCGTTCCCCTCTGTCATCTTTTTGACACCTCCAAAAGATGACATGGAAATACATGTGTCGGCAAGCCTGACAATGAGGAGCCGTAAAGCAATAAAGGAGGGAGACGGGGACCTCGGAGTGTTTGTCACTGTCATGTCTATTGATTGATGACAAAGAAAACGATTGAGAGGTCCTCGACAGAGGGGCAGGAGGAGGCAGACAGGGGGAAATTCATTTGTTGAGTCGAATATTCAGAAACAAGACGTGCGCGGGCATTTCAGCCTCCCATTTCTCTTATTGTATTACATTAATCAAAGGGCTTCCGGGACGCTGGTCTGAACCGAGTGTCGCCGCGAAGCTTCTGCAGAAACGAGAGAAAAAAAAAAACAGCAAAAAAAAAAAAAGGCATCCTTCAGAGACGTCTCTTTCCTGACAGTGGTATCAATTGTCTTGTCTTAAATGATCACGGCTGCCCGCATTACTTGGAAATTAACAGCTAGAATTTATGTGAGTGCCTCTCTCCTCACTTCCTGCCGCAGCTCGGTCGCAGAAACAAATAATTGAATTGGTACGAGTACATAAAGCATTCCAGCGGCTAATGTAACAGGGCTAACTCGGTTAACGAAGGCGAGGGCACAGACCAGAGAGTGGGGTTGTAAAAAAAAAAAGGGGGGCCATGCAGATCTAAACCTTTCTTTTCCTCGTCTACTACCAGCAGCAGCAGCAGCAGCAGCAGCTCGGCGTTTTATCTCTCATCACCTTCCTCCACGTCGCTCTTCATCCCTCCCTCCCTCTTTAATTGGAAGTCTCCGCCTCGCTTGTGTATCACCTAAGATGCCGGGGAAACCTAAGCTGTCACAAAGTGTGCTTATTAAAATGGACGGGGGGAGATAAAAGCCTAAACTCCCCTGTTTTCTTTTTGTTTTTTTTACGAGGCGACTGTCTGAGTTCATCAGTCGTGGCTCAAGGAGACACTCGGACCCTGAAGCGATAAAAAAAAAAAAGAAACTGGGTGAATTGGCCCTTTATAATCAGACCCCGAATCACTTAATGCGCCGTGTAGCATAAATGCACAGGAATTTGTCTCGGAGGCGTTGAGGGAAAGCAACAACATACAAAGAGCACATGACGGCGAGGACGGGCCGAGGACGGGCCTGGAACAGCCGACAGCTAGTGGCGTGCCGATGTCCGGAGCAGATCTCACTCTTCCTCCTCCTCCTCCTCCTCCTCCTCGTCTGCGAGGGCCAAGCTGATTTAGAGCAGATATTAAGCTACGGTTTGTGGAGGGATAAATCTCTTTCCGCGTCGTCCGTCACCGGCGGTGGCAGTGATGGAGAGGCGTTTCACGGCTGCCTGAATGCGCCACAGCGTTTTATCTGTTTTAAACCATCCGGCTTTATGTTTAGCCGGGGGTCGTGGTCTAGTTTGACCTCTTGGACATCAAAGAGGAAGGAAAAAAAAAAAACCTCGGCGTCAGATGTTTTGCTAAATATAAGCAGAGACGGGAAAGATTCTCATAATCAGGAGAATCAATGCTCCGTGCATGATGCAGCAGCAGCAGCGAAGAGCGTGGCGACCCGTTACGAGTCACGCCACCAAACCGGAGTTCCCCCAAATACCACCACCCCCCCGCCTCCTCCAACAACCGCTGCAAATGTTCTACTCCTGAACAGCTTCTGTTTGTTGTTGATCCCATTTTTTTCCCCCTCCTTTCTCTCTGCTGTGTATTTTGCTGAAGCTTTAGACTCTCATTAAATCAAACCGAGCAACTGCAAGCCTCTATAAACATCAAATCTATAAATTGCACGGATGGTCTTACGCTAGGTCTCAGACAGCGCTACCCCTTTGATGAAAACTTCTGGGACAAAAACAGAAAAATAACTAGAGATTCTGAGGCAAGAAGAGAAAGTCTTGTTTTGACACTAAGATTAATTTACAAGTTTTCCCTCACTGGCAAAAAAAAAAAAGAAAGAAAGAAGAAGGGGTGTGTGAGGGGAGAAAGAGCAGAGAGAGATGAGAGGAGCTTTTGATATTTATTAGGCCTGGACCTCACCAAAGACCTCTCCCAGGACTGCCGATGTGACAATTAAGCCAGGTTGTGCTTTGACACTGTTTCCATAGGCAAGTGGCCAAAGTATATCTCAAGTCAAAATATCCATGCCAGCTAACAAGCTTGTTCCCTCTCCACAGAGCCGAGAAGAAAGGGGAGGCTGCAGCCTTGAGACATGAACAAAAGCAAGGAAAAAAAATAAAAAACTAGGGGTGATATTGGGTGTAAGAAGACCCCTCTTTCTCTCTCTCTCTTCCCCCCGCCTTCCCCTCTTTTCCCACTTATTCCAAAAGAAGAAGCCGCTGGAGTTTGCTGAAGAAAACGGCGTCAGCAGCGAGATGTGATCAAGGTGCTCCCGTCTGGAAATGTCCAACGCCGTCAAGGCCTGACACAATGCCGGGGTAGGAGCCGGGGCCCCTGGGTACGCTCTCGCTCGCTTTTGTTCCGCCTTAATGACCCTGCCTTGATTCCACCCACAACGCTCACAGCTCTCACTACACCTTGCCTATTTAGCCCACAGTCATGTCAGCTCGCCTCTCCCCGTTGCTCAATCTTCGCCCTGGTTTTTTCTTTTTTTTTTTGTGCGCGAGTGTGTGTTTGCTCCAAAATGCTCTTGTCTTAGAGGAGCTCCCCGCCGCACAATGGCCATCTAAACTCATTAAGAAAATTCCGTAAAGAGCCATTAACAAACGGGTTCTCTTTGGCCGGAGATATCAGGTCTAATTAGGTGACCGTTCTTGACAGGGTTGCAAAAACAAAAGGCGCGCTCGCATTTGAAAAGGTTCAGGTCCCGCAAAGGGCCTCACGTTTTTTCTTTCTTCTTCATCCGCCCCCCTCCTCCTCCTCCTCTCCTCTGTAGCCGACTAATGACTGTGGGTTTAACAACAAAACAGAAAAAAATACCTTTCTTCCCCGGGAGGACGACAGGACAAAGGCCCTTCCACTTCGGGACCTTTCTTTCCCCCTCGCCAGGTGATTCGCTGTCCTCATTTACCAGACAATGAAGCCACAGACAGACTTATTGTCAACACTTTGCATGGGCTGCTAAATGGACTGCCATGGCAAGGCTTCAGCCTCCCTGCCCCCCCTTCCACCAGTAATTCCTGCTGATTTTGTTGCACAGGAATTTGGTTTTGGTGACGCTGGAGCAGACATGCCACCAGATAAGGCTGAATGTACTGCAGATAGATAACAGTGCAAATGGAGTCAGAGCACAACAAGATTTACGTCTCGGCCCACGTTATTGTGCATGTGTTGCTTACGGTTGCTTAAGCTGCACGACAGTTCTCCGTCTAAACCGACAACAAGCCAGGAAGACAAAACATCCTATTTCTGAGATGAGGATGGAACAAAAAAAAAAAACAAGTCCCAGACAATAAATATTCTTGTGTGAAAAGCTTTTGCTAAAGTTGCTGTTGAGAAAGCGGCAATTACATCTGGGCAGGTTGAGAACTGTTAAAGAAAGGCAACTGGACAAGTCTTCAATTGAGTAACGGACCGGTTGGCGACTGGTTCACTGGAATTACCTTTCGTTGGAGGAGACTGTTTGTCCCTGGCCTCTTTGTCTTTCCTTGAGACCTTTGTCGTTGGTGACCACCGTAAGCAATGGTGGTCACCAACATCTACATAAGCCGACAACAAGCCAGGAAGACCAAACGTCCTACTTCTGAGATGATGCTCCTGCAGCCGTGCAGAGGATGGAACAAAAAAAACAAAAACTCACAAGCAAAACCGATGAGTATTCTCTTGTGCATACCTTTTTGCTAAAGTTGCTGTTGAGAAAGCGGAAATTACGTCCAGGCGTGTCAAGAAAGGCAACTGGACAAGTCTTCGGTTGAGTAAAGGACGGTTGGCGACTGGTTCATTGGAAATACCTTTTGTTGGAGAAGACTGTCCCTGGCCTCTTTGTCGTTCGCTGAGACCTTCGTCGTTGGTGACCACTGTAAGCAACGGTGGTCACCAACGTCCACATCCAAAGACCCAAAGATTCGTAAAGTGGAACTGGTCTAAAAGTTGGGGTAGGGTGCCTTATAAGCCGACAACAAGCCAGGAAGACAAATGTCCTACTTCTGAGACGATGTTCCTGCAGCCGTGCAGAGGATGGAACAAACCTTTTGCTAAAGTTGCCGTTGGAAAAGCGGCAATTACTTCCAGACCTGTCGACAACCGTTAAAGAAAGGCAACTGGACAAGTCTTCATTTGAGTAAAGGACCGATTGGGCAACACCTTTGGTTGGAGGAGACTGTTTGTCCCTAGCTCTCAGTCCATCTGTCTTCTAAGATGTGGACGTTTGTCCTTCGGGTGTAGGTGCGCCTTCTTCTCAAGACAAATGCAAAGTAAACGCAAAACCAACTAAGCGTATAAAAGTGAACAGCACCGTCGCCCCTTCCCCCCGTCCCGTCCCGTCCCGTCCCTCCCGTTGCCACGTCCCGTCCTTTTCGTCGTCCGATTCTTATTTACGATCGGGACCTTTTGCAGCCGGAGCAATCAATTCACTTTTGGAATGAAAGGATCTTTAATGTGTTACGTCCCAGAGACGGACGGCGCTGACCTTTGTTCTGCTTTATGTTTCACGCGCTCGGGCAGAAATATGACGCAAAAAAACTTTGACGCTGTCCTTTATTTACGTGTTGTGTGCTGTGATATACTGTGTGTGTGCAGCTTGAGAATCTTTCACAGTGTTTGCATGTTTTTTCCAGGAACTGCTGCAAACACTGTAAAAAGAGCTGGCTTTATAAAGTATACCACTCTGGGAAATTGCATTTTCTCTGTTATGCTGAGTATGTGAGTGCTCGCCTGCGTTCTCACACTTGCTTTCCCCCTTTTTTTTTATTTATTTTCTGCTCTTTGCGCAGCAGTAGCCTTTCAACTGATCACGATTATTTTCGCTCTCCTGTTTCACACCACACTGGTTCGGATTAGGATCTTTTTCGTTGGCTTTATTTCCAGACAAAAGAATTTTCCCATGTTTACAGCCGAGTCCAAACCCCGGCTACATTTAGATGCACACAAGCAACACAACAGTAACATGATTAAGGAAATGGCCCATGAAAAACTTTGATTATGCCACTGCCATGTTTTGCTCTTATCTTAAGTAAAGCTACAATCACACCTAGGGTTTGTTTTCTTTGGTCCAAACCAGAGTGGAAAATTTAATTTGAGTTTAGTTTCACACTGTCCAATAACAAGGAGACCACGAGTTGTAAATAAAAGCCATGTAGGTTAGAGATTTTGGCAGCAGAGGTGGAACTCAAATTAAATCCACATAAAGAAACGGCCCACTTTGTAGTCCTTGGCGTTTCAAGCCGGCAGAGCCGCTCCTTTCTCCTTCTACCCATAATCCCTTGTTTCCTGCAGTTGGTTTGGATTACACTTTAACTTCTAACAAACCACATTATAGTTCTCTTTTTAGCGGACTGGGGCTTCGTCAGCCATCACGGTGCCGTTATTCAGATTTATTTGGGTTTGGGTTGAGCTCTCAAACATCCGAAAAACACCACAAAAATCATAGGCAGGGTCTGAAAGCTCACACTTTTGAAGATGCCTCATTGACACCAGGGGAAATTTGCGTCAATGCGCCCATGTGACTGCAATTCCCACAATGCTACGCAACAAAAATCTGAATTAATGGCGGTGGAGGTGGACTGGGACACGTTTGACCTCGTTTCCTCTGGTGTTGTGAATGAGTCCTGTGTCACATTAAAAAACCACCTACTCAACGTTTTTTATTTAGAAAAGACTTGGAACGCTTGTGGAAGTTTTGCAGCTTGTTCCAAAATACGCGTCATCTCTCTACGTCATGGCGCGCACACAAAAAAAACAGCTGTTTGTGATTCCGATCTGACGGTAAATTAGAGAATAAAGCTCATGCAAAAGGTTGTACAGAGTCGCCAAGGCAGAAATAAAACACATATAAGACGCTAAAGCAGGAAAATGAGTTTAAGAAGGGATTTAAAAACAGGCATGGTGCAGAGTTTGGGGTTTTAAACTGAGATCTGATGTCAGACGCTGGCTGGGGGCGCGTGTATAGATAGATTTTAATACCAGGTGTGAACACATGTGCTTAAAGCTGGCGCACAGCTTCACAGCTTCATAAACGTGTGTAATATTGATGTTGTCCTGGATTGTTTTCTCACAGCGTTTCCACGTTTATGCACTTGAAATTGATTCACAGTCGCCCTCTTTACCCTTTTTCCCCCCTCCGATCCGTCTGCGGCACCTTTTCAGCGCGCTACCTTTTCCTTTTGTCGTGCAAAACGCGACTCCTGTCATAAATAAAACATGCATTCGCTTTACATGACAATGGCTAAACTGTGGAGGAGCACAGTGTGTAGCGCAGGGAAGTGGAATAAATCCATTGTCACATGTGATGTCAGTGTGATGGCGTGCTGGTTGGAATATGAAATGAATACGTGTGTCAAATCTGTCCAGACAGTGACAATGACCCGACCGTCGCTCAGCACACACACAAAAACACACACCAGCTCTGTAAACATGTGACAGCACACACACACACACACACAGACTCTAGTTTCTATCTTAACCCTGATTTATTATGTTAGACTCTTAAACTGAAGACTCAAATACTGAGACCCTGGTTGTAGACCCAGAATGCATAGCTGCACCGGCCCCAGGACTGCCAAGTATCTGCTTCAGGATACCTCAAGAGGAGCTGGAATGTGACGCTAGGGAAAAGGGATGTTAGCGATGCGACGGGATCTCAGATGAGCAGATGAATGGGTGGATGCTGCGTGTGTTTATGAGGTGTGGATGGCGGGAGGTCTCTGAGTAAATACGTTCCAAAGCACAGCACAGAAAAGGACTGGTTGACAGGACGTTAGAAGAACGAGAAAAGAAACCAAGCCTCGGTGTTATCAACCAAATGAAGAGGAGGAGGATGAAGAAGAAGAAGGAATAAAAGGGAATTAGAAGAATAGGAAGAAGAAGGATGGATGAGGACGAAGGATGACCAACAAAAATAAGGATGAAGAAGAACCGGGAGGATGATGAAGAAGAAGAAGGATGAAGAACAAAAATAACATTGAAGAAGAAGGATGAAGACAAAAGGATGGATGAAGAAGAAGAAGGCAGAAGAAGGATGAAAAACTGGGGAACATGAAGAAGTAAAAGGAGGAGGAAGAAGAAGGATGATGAAGATGAATAAATGTGGATGAAGAAGGAGAAGGAGAAGAGGGTGGATGTGGATGAAGAAGAAGAACGCAAATAAGGAAGAAGAAGGAGGATGAAGAACAAAAATAAGGTTGAAGAAGAAGAGGGAGGTGAAGAAGAAGGATGAAGAAAAATGACAGACAGAAATGATGAAGAAGAGAGAAGGATGAAGAACAAAAAATAAGGTTGAAGAAGAAGAAGGTTAGATGAGGATGAAGAAGAAGTGGAAAGAAGGAAGAAGAAGGCAGAAGAAGAAGAAGATGATTCTGGAGGACTGGAGGACCCAGGACGTTCATTCTCAAATTAGACCAACAGCCTACATGAAATGCATTCTGGGATACCTGGCTGTACCTGGTCCACCTCCTCAATAAAAACTGGACTCCTGTCTTCCTGTCCCTTGACTTGGAAGAGTAGTTGGGCAGCGACTGAGCAGAGGAGAACACCAACGAAGAAGAAGAAGTGACAGAACACGTCAGCTGTGACAAATAATTTATTATGATGATGATGATTCAGAGCAGATCTGTCCACGCTGACTAAGAGCAGCAGCAGCAGGACGGAGCGTCTCCGTGACGACGGCCTTCGGCTGCTCAACAGGTGCCAGGTGAAACCTCTCCAGCTGTCTCCTGGTTATTTCCTCTCCTCCAGCTCCCATTGGCTCGGGAGTCTCTGGTCTGTCTCCGATGTCCGGCGCCGCATTCCTCCTCCTCCTCCTCGCCACGGGAGCCGCCTGCCTCCCTCCCTCTACCTTAGCAGGGGAGGTTAATCACCAACAGGTGCTGGTTTATGTGCCGCTGGCTCAGCTGTTTACCTTGGTGGAAAAAAATGTGTCTGCAGGAACGGAGCTTTGTCACGGTGGGATCTTCGACCTCCCTGCACGACTCCGACATCCGAGCGCACATTTAACATAGATTTGCTTCTATGAAAACAGACGTCAGACCTTTGAGTCGTGTTAGGAGCTCTTGTCTGAGCAACTCGACCCTGACGAGAGAAGAAGCTCGGGATCAGACCCTGAAAGAAATGCTCTTTACGTCACCGGGTGGAACTTTTTGTCGGTTTCCTACACTCGTGCCATACGTTTAGTTTGGATTCATGACGAGAAATACAACTGGAAGCATCTTTAAATGTTTAAACCCTCAGCCTGGGCTTTTATTGCTTATTGTGACCTGTCGTCATGTGTTCAGGTGAACCTGCAGCCAACATGTAGTGAAACCAGAGTGAGTGTGTGTGTGTGTTCTTGTGGAACCCACCCACTGAGACACACACACCTTTGCTTTCAACGTTTATAACTCTGCTGGACTCCCGAAACTCTGTTTGCAATTTAAGGCTTCAAATTAGAAGCGTAAGTCATCTGTTTCCCATAATCCTCCTGTCAGACCAGGAGCTGGCTGGGCCCCCCCACATCCACACAGGGCCTCGACACACACACATACACACACATTGCAGCTCATGCACTGAATACTTGAATCCAAAACTGTTGTCAGTAGAAATACTGAGGAAAACAAAAGAAGAGGACCAAGAGGTTAGCTACTATTAGCTGGGAGGCTTGGAAGAGCTGTTGTTAGCTGTGAGGTTAGGAAGCTAGGAGGAGCTACTGTTTGTTGGCTAGGAAGAGCCTGCTGTTAGCTGGAGCGCTAGGAGGAGCTACTATTAGCTGGGAGGCTAGGAAGAGCGACTATTAGCTGAGAGGCTAGGGTGCTACTGTAGGGTGCTACAGGAGGAGCTACTATTCGCTAGAACACTAGGAAGAGTTATTGTTAGCTAGGAATTTAAGAAGCTAGGAAAAGCTGCTATTAGCTGGAGGGCTAGGAAGAGTTATTGTTATCTGTGAGGTTAGGAAGCTAGGAGGAGCTACTGTTTGTTGGCTAGGAAGAGCTACTGTTAGCTGGAGGGCTAGGAAGAGTTATTGTTATCTGTGAGGTTAGGAAGCTAGGAGGAGCTACTGTTTGTTGGCTAGGAAGAGCTACTGTTAGCTGGAGCGCTAGGAAGAGCTACTATTTGCTGGGAGGCTAGAACGAGCGACGATCAGCTGAGAGGCTAGGGTGCTAGGAGGACATACTTTTAGCTTGGAGGCTAGGAATTTATTTATTGGATAGGAAGAGCTACTATTTGCTAGAACACTTGGAAGAGTTATTGTTAGCTGGGAATTTAAGAAGCTAGGAAGAACTGCTACCAGCCAAGAGGCTAGTAAGAGCAGCTATTAGCTTGGAGGCTAGAAATAGCTACTGTTAGCTGGGAGGCTAGGAAACTACAAGGAGTTTTTATTAGCTGGGAAGCTATGAAGAACTAGAGTTAGCTGGGAGGCTAGGTGGAGCTACTGTTAGCTGGGAGGCTAGGAAACTACAAGGAGCTTTTGTTAGCTGGGAGGCTATGAAGAACTAGAGTTAGCTGGGAGGCTAGGTGGAGCTAGGAGTAGCTACAGTTAGCTGAGAGGCTAGGACGAGCTACTATTTGCTAGGAGGCTAGAAAGAGTGACAATTAGCTGAGAGGCTAAGATGCTAGGAGGACATACTTTTAGCTGGGAGGCTAGGACGAGCTACTATATCTGCAGAAGGAATAAATAATCCTGGATTTATCTCTCTGGCCGTTTACTCCGTCACATAACGTCCAATATCTGCGGCGTGTAAACACTCATAATATTTAATACGCTGAACGACTCTTTAAACTGTCAAGCTTCAAATTTAACATGCTACAGGCGAGCGCGGTGATCTGCAGAGGTTAACTCTGTGTGTGTGTGTGTTTATCTGGCCGCCGCTGCAGCAGCGTGTGTGAATCCTTTCGCTGTTTTTCATGTGCATACCTTTCTGCATGTGTAACAGTGGCTTGTTCGGCGTATGTGCGATAATGCGGCAGCTCTGAATGTGTGAGAAAGCCCGGCAAAGGTGACGTGTCCTACATGTTCACTGACAGCTTTATAGGCTCTGTGGCTCACGAGGGGAACAAGATTATGGGAAAGGAAACACACACACACCCACGCACACACACAGACACACACTCTGGCTGGCTATTGTCCCAGATACTACAGTCAGGTGAGGTCCAAGGTTCAGCGCTCGTATTATTAACAGGAACAAGCTGGCGCCCAGTAAACGCACCTACAACTTACTCAAGTGGAAAGCTGAATTGTTGAGCGGCGAGGGGTCGAAGGGGGTCGAGTCCGGCTCTGTAATTATCTGAGTGGACGGCCAGGTCGTCCCAGGAAAGGGCCCGAGAGCCGGAGCAGGAAGAGATTGGTTTCTTGTATGAAGAAGTAAAGCGTCCAATCACACGTAGCTCGCTTTAAGAGCCTGTTCACACCTGATATTAACTGAAATGTGTCTTAACATGCGTCCTGAGCCAGCGTTAAGATCTGATCCCAGTTTTTTTTTGCTCTGCATGCAAATAAACACACATCTTCACATATCTACTTATTGCATTATATATATATTCTTCTGCATTTCAATCAAACATGCTCCCAGATAAACGCACGGAACGTAAACTTCATATGCAGATGTGCAGGAAAAGTGGGAATTGCCACATGCTTCCCATTTTCTGCTCGGCGTTCAAGAGACAGAGCGAGTACACATCCAAAAAATTTCCGACCAGGTGCTCGATACAAATGGGAAGCCCATTAAACGAGGCTCAGTGTGGATCTACGGCCCTTGGTGGATTATTCGGGGGACGTCTGGGGCTCGGCCGTTCGTTCCAGCGCACATACCGGAGGAGGACAACAGGTTTTTCTTTTCTTTTTATTGCCTGTAATTTTCTTTGCGAGTCCCAGATCCGCAGATGTAAACGTAAGTTGATCCGCCCCGCATTATCCGGCTAACAACATCCTCGCCATCAGCTCGGTAACTTCATCCCGCAGACCATTACCGTAGGACTTCAGTGATATCTGTCACCGATTCGACATAATGGCTCTAGACCCTGTCTTGTGGAAATCTACATCTCACCGCTGTTAACCCCATAAGAAACAAGAAAAGCATTTGACTGCGGCGGTTGGAACTCCTAATTAGGTTGAAGTAGGTCTCTTTGAACCGACGATGTAGGAGAGAAAGCGAAATGTGAAACATTTTCGGCCTCATTATAAGTTATCTAAAAGGCAAGGGCTCGTGATAATGAGGGCCATCCAGTGGGATGCGATGCGGTGGGAAGAGAGCGCCTAATTGTGTCAAATGGCTGGAAGTATTTCACTTTGAATTATGGGAGAAAAGGGGAGAAAATAAAGCATAAAACGCACAACACGGGCCCAGTGTGCGGCAGGAAATAAATGAGGTACTATAGGAGCCATAAGCGTGCGCATTTATTCAGGCTGTTGTGTGTCTTACACTTTGTCAAAGTCGCACCTCTCCGGGTTTTAGTCGCCGAACAACATACGTCTAATTTAGTGCAGAGGCTCAAGAAGCAAAACAACAAAAAACATTTCCTTCGTTCCTTCCTGTTTGTCAGAAATTTCATCAGAAATGCAAAATATTTCAGGCCCGTCTGAAGACTTTTTTACCCACGTTGTCATGTGCGCGACTTCTGCCACCTACGTCCTGTTTCAGTTTTGTCTTTTGCAGCTTTACTTGCAGATTTTATTGCATTGAAGCTTCATTAATATTAAATACCTCAATGAAAACAGTGAATAGAAGATTAAAACTACAGTGTCTTTAATCTGTTTCTGCACCGTTACCACCTGTGTACCGCTTCAACCAGCTGCTGCTATGCTGCGCGATCGAACCGATTCATTAGACGTCTTTTCCTTTTGTTTGCGGCATTGAGTCAAATGTAAGCAGAATTAAATGCAGCGACCGCTCCTCAGCGGCTGTAATAGTAGTGGCAGGCTGCAGCAGTGAACCAGGCCTTTGGACGCTAATTTCAAATCAAGACAAGAGGTTAAGAGAGTGGATAGTGACAGCGACTGGTGGAGGGAGGGAGGGAGGGATGGGGGGGGTTCTCATTGGCGAGATGAGAGAGGAGATGTGGCTCTGACAAAGGATGAATACCTTGTTTTCACTCGCCGACAGCCAGAATAGAGCAATCATCGCCAATCTGCCTCGTCGGCTGATACACATCACAATGTGCCTCTTGAAGAGGCCTCGTCTCGGCGAGCGCCGGCTAAAGTGCTTCATACAGGTGACAGTCGATTCCCTCCCCCCCCCCCCCCTCGCACATCTGCATTTCAAAGCTGCCCCCGTCTCGTCAGAGTGGACTCCTTTATTCCCTTCCCGGCACAAATGCCCCGACTTATTCTAGTTTATTGGGTAAAGTGGATTAGCATCGACGCTGCGGCTTCAGCTCTGCAGGTTAAGAGAAACAGATGTTAGTATTTAAATGAAATGGAAGATGAGATGCAACGCGGCAATGGGGGAAGCCACGGGTTTGTAGTCCGTCGATCTGTCCCGATCTGATCCTAAATGTCCTAGAGTTGGTCCCCCAGTGGGTGCAGGCTTTGCCCAAGTGGACTCCATCAATTCTGTGGAGTTTATTGTTCAATGACGATCAACTACTATCAACTCCAGCCAACTGCCATTAAAACAGTAGAAGAAGAAGGTTTAGGTTTGTAGAAGACCTGAGACTGATCCGGTGATTTTTGTGCCTCCTTCCGTTAGACGCTAACCCTGAAGCTAACCCAAGCCCGGCTAGCTCAGTCGGTAGAGCATGAGACTCTTAATCTCAGGGTCATGGGTTCGAGCCCCACGTTGGGCGCAAGAATTTTGCATCTTCTTCCCCAACCTAACTCTCCGCTGCTAGGCAACCGTTGGTGTCCTGAAGCCATTGACGCAAAAGTTCCACAGGGACTGCCTCATAGGCCCCTCCCACTCTAGCATACATCACAAGTGCTAAGTGATGGGGCCGATTTCTTTCTTTGGATGTCGGCAAGTCGCCAAGACGACTGCATCCGTCGGATAATGCCGTTCTCACACTTAGTATGCCGATCTCTACTCAGGAGAGATTAGCGCTCATGTTGGCTAGCATTCCTGCTTTTCCAAATTAGCCACGCTCACTTTTAATTTCCGACTAATCGCAGAATAGTTGCCGGGCACCACCACGAGAAAAAAGTTCTGCCCAGTCATGTCAAGAACAAGCTACGAGAATAAAATGACGTAATTTTGTTCTTGCAGCCCTAGGGGCAAGAACAAAATTCTCGCTTCTTGCGTAGTACGCTGTTACAGTTAGCAGGTAGCCTGATTTAGGAAATTCTTCGTCACATTGCCACTAGTTGGCGCCGTTCATATGGACTAAACACTGGTGAAGACGAGGCAAAGAATTCAGCAGTAAAGTTAAACAGAATCTCCCTCTCTGTGCTGTTTTTTAATATTTATTAGTTCTGAAACGTCCTGAGACTCAGTTCACTCTTGAATCCTGCTCAAGCAGTCTGTCATTCATCGCTATCGATCCTTGATACGTTAGAATCTCCTTTAATCATGTCTGTTTGTGTCCGGCCCCCCTCTGGTCCCGGCTTTCAGATTCAGATCAGGTCCTTTCACCTTCTCCTGTTCCAGAGGTGGCTTTAGTAACTTTAATGAGCCGTGTTTTCCCTTCACTTTGACGCGTATCCAGCCTTATGTAAATATTCATTAAATTTACTCCTTTTATTCGAGGGCGTCTTTGCTCATGGAATATGTTTTTTTGGGACCAGCTATCAGCCCGTGTAGCCTGCATTAAATCTGAAGGAGCTTTCCACCGCCAATCCAAACACATTTGGTCATGGCTTTGTAAAAACATTACCTCTAGCAGATATATAGTCCTGCAGCCCAGCGGGGAATTTGGGTAAACATTAAACTGTATAGCTCTGGGAAGAATGAGGCTGTGCCAGCGATGCTCTGCTGGAATTACCCTCGTATCCACGCAGGGGGCCGTCTGGGATTTGGGATTTGTTTCAGGCGCAGGCAGGTACTCGCCGCGTAGCCCCCCCCCCCCTCGGGCCACTGTTTGTAGTTATTTGTGGAGCACGGTGGCGCTTCGCATGCTGGGATTGTTTGATATCTTATACACCGATCTGGCGTAACATTATGACCACCTTCCTAATATAGCGGAGTGCTGGCAAAACAGTTGGACACGGGCTTTCTGAGGGTGTCCATGTCCCACAGATACTTGGGTCCTTGTGCATTTTTGTGGTCTGGTCTGGTCTAGGTGGGTGCTACATGTCTAAGTAACATCCACACCAATGAATGAAGCCAGGTCCAGAAGTTTCCCAGCAGAACACTGAACTGGAGCAAGATGGTTTAAATGTTATTGGTCATAATGTTGTGGCTCTTCCCCACACTGAACTGTGGGAGTCAACTTAAAATACTGCCCCGTTAAATCTTCTCCTAATTGGGGTGTCTCCTGTGCGGCCTCGTGGACCGGCTCCCTCCGTCTCCATCAATGAAGGGGACATAAATCAGGACCGTACGAGACATCACCTCCACTTTAAGGAAAAACAAAACATCACGTCCTGGCGAGCGGCGATGGTTTGGGATCCAGCCGGGAAAAAAAAAGACGCCCAACAGCCATGTAAAGCTTCAGTCCCGCCGGCAATAAAACCTGTTTTTTCATTTGAGAGAAAACACCATGTCCTTTTTTTTTTTTGGTCCCCTGTCCGTTCTCCACCTGCAGCCCGCAGCGCTGACTTCATGGATTACCTCACCATGAGAACATGTCCACCAGGGACGTGGCCTACATGCCGACACTGGACTCCGTCCCGGGTCGCCTTGGATGGATGTCACATCTCCTCGCAGGAAGCTCCCGCTGCACCGAGCTTAAATCAAATGCAGTAAGTGGACTCAGCGGCTGACCATCATAAACTGCCTTCACGTACTTAAACCAACAAGCAGGATATGATTTCCTCCTGTGCTGCATTAAGTCACAGCCAGGAGAGCTTTTTACAGCCCCCTTGTAAACGCGCTCGGCTCATGTTTTCAATTAAAGCCAGCGCAGAGGTGAGCTCCTACCCTTGATGCAAGAACCGAGCTTAATAAGTTTTCACCGAGTCGTATCTCTTGAGTTTGCCGGGGAGAAATGCGCTCTGCGAGGCGACGCCGCCGCCACCGAGGTCGGCCACACAAGAGCAGGTCCAGCTGTGAGGGGAGCTGGCGGTTTGATGTCAGCTCTGGGAGGATATCCTCCTCCTCCGCATGTGAAACCAGCTCGCTGCTCTGGGTCAAACGCTCGCTCAGTCGCTCGGTCTTGATCAGATTTTTTATTTTTCTCTCCCTGCGAATCGGTGCAGTTTAACGTGCTTTACGGCCTCATAAGGAACGCAATAAAACAACAGGAGACTAATAGACACAAGGAGAAAGTGGGTTTTTATAAAGTTGGTCTGCAGCTTCGTCACCGATTCTCTCGACCTCTGAGTGACTCGTCTTTTGACAGAGCTCCTATGAAAAGTTAAAGTCACTTCTAAACGCCGTGCACTTAAGAAACACGGCGTTTCATATTTTATGCAGAGGTCGGTCATTCAGAGTGTTTTTAACCCAAACCTTCATCAAAGGGCAAATATGGAGGAGCCCCTTTCTGCCCTGGCTTTAAGAGACACCATACCGTACGCTTCCTTCCTTTTTAAAATGAGTCACCTTCCTGGACTTTTAAGTTCTCCCCCCCCGTGGACCGGGACAGGGCTGACCCCGGCAGAAGTAACCTTGGCTGTTATGTGAAACCTTAAAGCGTTTCTAGTTGCAGAATTGTATGCAAAGCAACTTTTTTTCCCTCCCCTCTCTGCTTCTGAAGAGCTGACGTTTCCCTGATAGCAGGTTTCCTCCTGACAGCCGGGACGTGTTCACCTTTGATATCCAAACAGGCATCAACACACACGGTGCGCCTGTTTCTGCCTGCATTCATCAGCCTGAAAGCGTGTCTCCACCATCCTGCAGTCAGCTTTCACCTCTGCAGCCGGAGTCAGGACTGATGTTATTACCTTATCAAAGGTGGAGGTGTCTGCCGCTCTGGGGGGAAAGCAAAGAGCGGCCCGGGAGGAGAGCTTTCTCTTTGACTGGCTGGCAGCCGCCGACGGGACACCGGGCGTATTTATCCCTCGCCGCCGGCTTATCAGCGGGGCCTGTAAATCTACCTGACAGCTCTTTACAGGTGCCGTTAATCCCGCTGATTCAATTCATTTGGCTAACTGCTCGGATGCGGCGGGGGAAGATCAAACCCCGTCCTCGCCGCGTTAGTTTGTGTCGTCCTCCGTGATGGAAAGCCCAATCCACTCTCTCTCTCTCCCTCCAAACGTGGAGATGAAAGGTGTAAATGCAGACTCCGTGGCAGTCGGATTATTCCCCCCGCCACAAAAAAGAAAATGTTTGTGCTTCTTTATTTGCTGCACACAGGCCTGGGCTTTTATCTGAGCGTTATTTACAGAGGGGAGATTTGCCGTGCAGGTATGCGCTTACACATCCGTTATTTGAACTCGGAGGTGTCCCGTTGAACTGCACGTTGCTTCTTCCTGTCTCTGACTCGTCTCTTTGCTCATTTTGACTCTTTGGTAAAAGCTTTTGCGCATTTATTTCCCAGAATACCCGGAACTTTGACAATGACGGCGCCGTGTCGCAATTACTGCTCTGAGAGTTACCTCCAAACCGCATCATCCCGTTCGTTATGGGATGGAGCTGCAGGTTTGGGGTTATTTTAGCCGCTGCCGTCTCTCGGTATTGTTTTTTTCCAAAAAGCGGCTGAGCCTGGCTATCAGTGATCTGTCAGACGGAGCGCTGCAGTGTCTCAGTCTGTGTTCACACCGCAGAGCAATAACATCCACAACGCGCTGGGATCAGGGAAACACGGGCTAACCTTTCTGCCACCTCTCTCTCTCTCTCTCTCTGCTTCCTCCTTCCACCAGATTTAAAGCCGTACGTTTCTTGTCTCGGCTTTTAATTTGTGACTTTCATCAACAGCCTGGTGCTGATTTGAAACTTGATTGATCAGCAAAGCAGCAGAGTTTCCCCCTCTGGTGCAGCCCTGAGGTAATAGCCCTCGTGAGCACATCCTTCCTAAATGCAGCCCCAAGCTCGTAGTCAGTGATTCTCCAAGGCCCTTTTTTTTTTTTTTTTCTGATCTTGAGTGGGCCGCTGGCGAGGAAAAACAAGGCCAGATTGAATCTTGGCAGGTTTGCGTGTTTAAACGCAGCGGTCAACCTCCGCCCGGCTTCCTGCTGCAACCATCAAGCACCAACCTTATCGTTTCCTCACGGTGATTAGGCCGCTTCCTGGTGGCTGCGTCGCAGGTTCAAGTTCATTTTATGCGAGCGCTCCGCTCTCGGGCAGCGCTCCTCAGCGTTTTTTTTTTTTTTTTTCGGTGAGTCATAAAGTGAGAAGGAAAAGATCAAAACGATGACCTTTGAAAGTAAACACCACTTTAATTGCCTCTTTCCTTCTAACAAATTGTAATCTGTTGCATCTGTCTGTAAAGACACTGTTAATTTCACTATTTTACAGCATCTCTTTGAAGGTCCAATCAAAAAAAAAAAACTAGAAAAGTGTGATTTGATTTTTTACATTTGTAAAGATTAAAAACAGGTGATGACTCATCCTGCACCCGGGCTCATTTAGTTACCTTGTATCCAATGAAACATTTCCCCTCCTGAAAAAGCCCAGTCTGCTCTAGTGGCCTTGGCTCCGCCCCCTGGATACAAAGTTACTAAACGCCCCCTGGTGCAGGATGAGTCATCACCTGTTTTTAATCTTTACAAATTTGTTTGTTTTTTTGTAATTTTTGCGAAATGTATTTGTAAATCAGAAACACTTGCTGTCACCACCATGGCTCCAATAGCCTTGTTTAGGCTCCGCCCACAAATTGGGGCAAAGAAGAGACTCAAGGAGGAGGGGCAATGTTTCATTGGATAGTTACTTTATGTTTAGTTACTTTGTATCCAATGAAACATTTTCCTTCCTGAAAAAGCCCAATCTGCTCTAGTGGCCTTGGCCTCTAGTGGGGGGCGTGACAAGTTGACACAAAGCTACTAAATGCTCCTGAGTGCAGGATGAGTCATCACTGTTTTTTAGTCGTCTACCAGGAAATGATGCACGCGTTAGTCGTCGTTTTGTTAGCGGAGCAGTCTACGTTTCCTACGCTGTCACCACGGCGATCGGCCTGAGCTTCCCTTCTAAACAACTGATGAATGATCTGATCTTATTTTAGTCGCATCAGTTTATTAAAGCAGCATTTTAAGAGTTAAGAGTGTCTCAAGCAGCTGTGGGATTTCAACCAGCAACCTTCCGGTCAGGAGGAAGAGGAGGAGGCCTGTATGTGTCCCCCCTCCCTCCCTCCCCTCACACCCCTCAGCGAGCAGTTTTTTCCTCTGCTTTCTGTCCGTCTCTGATGGGACGTCCTCTCCCCGGCTCAGAGCTGCGAGGGGCGGTTTTATCTCTGACCCGCAGGTTCGGCCTCGCTGTCTCAGCTGCCAAAACAGTCCCATTCAACATTGTGCTGAGTTCATCAACACTCTGCTGACACACACACATGGACGGAGGGACGGACGGAGGGACAGAGGGACGCGCTCTCAGGGAAATGCATACACACTGTAAAAACAACAAAAAACGAAACGCCACAAAAATGTTAATGTGTCGGATTCCTGGGCAGGACTGTGACATATTTTTGGGGTGGTAGGGTGGGGGTTTATATTCTCTGCTAATCAAGTTTGAGGATAAGACATAAAGTTAAATGCACTCATTCCACAAAACGATTTAAACGAAACACCTTTAAAGAAACAAATAGCTGCTTTAATTTGTAAATTCGACTAATAAAATCAGAAATAACTGCAATTTCCGAACTTAATGTTAAAGTAAAAGTAGCATGTTGGTGTTTTATAGTGCGCTAACAGCTAACACACATACTGTCACACAAAAACGCCACAAATCCCAGGCAGGAAAGAACCGGACAGCTTCCGTCCTTCTGGCTGGATATCTGGGGAGGGTAGGGAGGGGGGGCGCTCTGTGACAACTCCCACCCCTTCCATCGTCGAGTGCCCATCAACCTCCGACAGGTCAGGTCCTCGCGCACAAACAAACGCAGAGGTCCCGGGCCCGGCGACCTCTCCCCTGTCACAACTGTCACTCGGCTTGGTGCGAGCAGGAACCCCTCTCTCTCTCTCTCTCTCTCTCTCTCTCTCTCTCGCCCTC
This sequence comes from Planiliza haematocheilus, assembly GCA_005024645.1. NCBI lineage: Eukaryota > Metazoa > Chordata > Actinopteri > Mugiliformes > Mugilidae > Planiliza > Planiliza haematocheilus. The sequence continues at coordinate 142,574 of SRSE01001235.1, forward strand.
TCTTTTATTTTTTTTATTTTATTATCAGAAAACCTGAGGCTCTGACAAAGCTGAGGAACTGCCAGAGAGCGGCCCCAGTGTATATTTAGCAGCAGCTTGGCAGTCGCCCATCCCAACTGTCGAGGCTGTCAGAGCGCGCACACCACCACCACCACTCCCAAACCCCTTCCTCCCTCCACCTCTCAGCTTTGATTATGTAGGGAGGGAGTCGCTCGGTGTTCATTGTTCATTTAGCGGCGTATAATCAGGTAAAGTCATGTTTTTTTAAACAGACAGGAAGCGCAGGCACGGCTGTCCTGTCCTCACCGGTTGGTTTTATGCTGTCCGAGCTAGCGGTGCGGCTAACAAGCAAACACAACTTGTTGGCTTTTAAATTTTAAAACTAGAGTAGGATTATTTTCCTCTACAATAATCTGAATGAAACTGCCTCAATGAAAGCAGACGGATCCAATCTGACGGTATATTAGCTCAAAAGAAGCAGGTAAACTCTTGATGTGCTGGTTTCTCTCTGGTTATTGGAATAAATTTAGCATTTCTGACAAACATGAATGTAGTTGTCTGGAATCCATGTGGACAGCAACGTTGGAGGCATCTTGGTTGCCATGGAGGGGAGTCGGTCAAAGCTAGGGGCGGGAATCGACAACGATTAGTTCCCATATTTCCAACATGGTGTCGAATTCGCTCACCTTTGACGTTATCGGTTCTTCTAAACAATGCTAACGCCGCTACTACCACGGTTAGCATATTTTCGTCAACAAATAATCGCCCGTGTCCGGCTCACGCTGTGCAGGGGTGCACATGGAAGCACCCCTCGGCCTTAACGTGGTATTAAGTCCCAAAAAATGTCTCCAAATGCCGGCGTACAAGCAGCGGCGAGAACGGCATAGACGAGGATAAATAGCTAACATTTTTAACTAGTGTTTTCTTACAACCTGGACCTTGTTTCTGGCTTAAAATACGATCGTTTGCTCACCCATATAACTTTTGTTTCATGTGAATGAGATATTTAGATCAGCGTATATCCATATAGTGGGAGTGAATGGGGCACCGAAACAAAGCCTCAAAAATTTAGCATTATCTAGTCTATTCCCCGTTGAGTCTGGAGTTACCTGGATAGACTCAGGACTCATTAGCACTAGCGTATCATAACAAAATATTGGTGAAATTAATACGTTTTGTGGCAGATAATATTTATAGGCTGCGTTTCGGTGCCCCATTCACTCCCATTATATGGATATACACTATGACTTTCTATAAATGACACTAAATATCATATTTTGTGCCACATATAAGATCCATGTTGTATAAAGCAGTAGTTCCCCTACATGTATTTGATTCTGATTTGACCGTGCTATCATCTACGAGTCTCAGGGTTTTTTAAAAGAATCTCTAATATTTGTGATTAAATGTTGTCGTCAAATAATTTCTTTCCCCCAAACTTCTCGAAACTTCTCAGATTCTGCGGCGCGTTAAACAGGACCTCTATATTAGTGATGATTTTATAAAAGCGCCGCCGCACTTGTCACTTCTCCTCACGCTGCGAGTATCTGACCATTTTTATCTTTTATAACCCCCGCCAGCGCCATAACCCTGCAGTCTTTTTGATGAAGTAGGCCAGAGCAAGTGTCTGAATTAGACATTCAGCGGCATCAATGCAAAATGAACGAGGGACCCTGCGCGTCCGGAAGCATCCGACTGATCTGGGAGAGATGTCACGTCGAGAGAGGTTCGCCTCGCTTGAACTCCCCGTCTGCAGCCGTGCGTTGCAGCGGTGGGCTTTTCCCTGACGGCGTAACTTCTTCAAACTCCAATCATCGGCATCGTCTCGTGTTAATCACTGAATCAAAGTATCAGCACACCTTTTTGTTTACCTTCGTCTCTGCAACACAATGAGCAGCAGTGCACTGGTGCAAGCTCTGAGCTTCAGATGATGTGGGCACATATCCTTCAGCGAGAGGGATGCTGTGAATTATTAAGCAGCACAAGATGTTGCCTTCCTTTTTCTTTTTTTTTTCTTGTTTCTTGTTTCTTTGCCGCCACCTTCTCTGCATCTCTGGACACGCTGAGCATCCTTTCGAGCTTTGTTGTCGTTCCTCCCGGGTCTGGCTGCATCTGGCCGGGCGCCTCGTGCTGCTTAGCGGGAATCTTAAACTGAACCCTAATCGCTCCTCCAGCCCGCCGCGTTTAAACGCTCCTTTGGCCAGGTTAATGGGATTTCCGCTGAAAGGTCCTCGCTCGGCGTTTAAAGTGCTCCAGACAATCACAATGAGCTCCGAGTCAAGAGTGATTAACCCGCTGACCCGCCCGAAGCCATCGCGCCTCTGCTCCCCTCTCGGCTCCGGTGGAACTGCGCTTGAGTCAGATCTGCTTATCGGGGACGTAAACGAGGACGAGAGGGGGGAAACAAAGATTTCCTCACGCATCTAAACCTTGAGCCTCTGCAGAATGAATCCTGATCCAAACACATACAAACTACAAAAACTAGTTCATTTGTTGGTTTAAATGTAGATGAAAGTGCAGTTTTCCTCCTCTTTTACTATACTTTTGCTTTTCCTTCCAATAAAATGATTATCCGACTAAACGTGCGTCTTGTTTACAGCCGTTCTCGTTGAGCTTCTCCACCCGTCAGACGCTGCCACAGCAGCAGCAGCAGCAGTCGATACTCTGTTATATTGACAAAGATGAAAACGGGCCCCAAGTTGTCATAAAAACTCAAATTACCATTTGAACGCCGCTCTCCGAGGAAACACGAGATCGTTCCTCATTCACTTTTCCAGACGAGCTGTGAAACGAAACCCTCGGAGCAAAAACATGAGACTGTCACAGACTCTTTTTTTCTCTTTACTAATGTTGCTGTATCTCCTTATTTGTGATATTTCACAACATGGCAGCTATATACTTAACACATACTATGTTGTCTGACTAACCGACCCTGATAATGGAGCGAATTGTTCCGCATCGATCCACGCCGCGCCGCCGCCGACGCCGTGGTAATCATCCGTTTGTGTGGGTCAGCGTCTGTAATGATTTCTCTCCTCTTCTGCCCCCTGACCTCCGTGAAGTGTATAAATCCGTGTGTGTGCGGGGTATTATCGCTGAGCATTAGCCAATGAACCGTCTTTTCACATGTCAGGGAGGCAGAAATGAGCAGCGTTATCACCTCCGAGTGAGCGTTCACTTCTTTGTCAGTGAAGCGTTGCTGCTCCTGCATGTGTGTGACTTATTTTACCTTTGCTCCTCTATTTAATGTGACAGCGCTGCTTTCTGTCGACGGCTGACGTTAAGCAGCAGAAACAGGGAAGGCGGCTCGGCGCTAACGGGAGGCAAAGCTCAGGTGTGTTAATGGTTCTGTTTAGTGGAGGCCAAACTCTGGTGCATGTTGGTTCACTGCCTCGGCTTGAGGAGCTTTAATAAGCTCACCTCTGATAAGTTAGCATGTCTTATGTGACTCAGGTCTAGCAGCCACTTCATGATGGACACAGTGAAGAGGAGGAGGAGGAGGAGGAGGAGGAGAGAGGAGAGGAGGAGGACTGAAGATATGAGGGAAACAGCGGCTAACAACAACAGTGGTGTCTATTATCATCAAGGTATGCCCTAGAAATAAATACACACTACTTAAAGCAGTTAGTAAATCACTGCTAGCATTGGCTAACTAACTCTTTGTACACACTAGTTAAGCATTTAGTACATGGCAGCCACTTCATGATGGACACAGTGAAGATGAGGAGGAGGAGGAGGAGGAGAAGAAGAAGTGAAGGTACGAGGAAAACGGCAGCTAACAACAACAGTGGTGGTTATTATCATCAAGGTACGCAACAGAAATAAATATGCACTAGTTAAAACAGTTAGTAAATCACTGCTAGCACCTAGCTAACTCTTTGCACACACTAGTGAAATCAGTTAGTAAATGCCGACTAGCAGCTAGCTAAGCTAGCCAACTCTTTGTACACACTAACTAACACAGTTAATAAGTGACTGCTAGCACTTAGCTAAGCCAATAGCTAGCTTACACTCTGTACAAACTGGCTAAGGCTGTTAGGGAACATTGTCTAATCGCTAGTTAACTCTTTGTAAACACTAGCTAACACAGTTAATAAGTGCCTGCTAGCACCTAGCTAAGCCAGTAGCTGTTTTACACTTTGTACACCCTGGTTGAGGCAGTTAATGTGGTGTAGTGACTAGCTGAGTCACTAGGAAATGCCAGTTAAGGCAACAGCTAGCTAGCATGGTGTACACATTTGCTAAGACAGAAGTCAACATCTGCTAGCAGCTAGTTATGCTTGTGACTAGCTGACATTACTTTGTACAATGTATCTAAGATAGATGGTGAACAGCTGTTAGCAGCTAGCTAATCCAGTGGCTAGCTGGCACATTGTGCACACTAGCTGCAGTCAGTTGCTGGCTAACTCATCAGCTGTGATGTTAGCTGCCTCATGAGCTCAAAACATCCCCGAATGTGTCTCAGATGTGTTGTTGTAATCGAGGAACGTGATTATTTATCAGCGCTGGCTGTGAGTCAGCTGGAGGTGTTTGTTTGCTTGTCGTTGTTTTGACTGTGAGCTCAGTTTGTTCAACACAACCTTTGACACAAATATGACGACGTGGAAGGTTAGCCTGCGTTTAAATTAGACATCTTTTGAGGCTTTCTTCATTTATTGTTAGTAATTTTAAGATATTAGTGCATTTATTTAGATTTTTAATGTTTTTTATCATAATATTAAATAGGAAATTGCTAAATTAATGAGTATATAACATTGTATGAGTGCAGATTTGCAGATTTGCAGAGTTAAGACAACACCTACCGTGTGAGTGGATATCTGGTTTGGGAGGAAATCTTCACATGTTCACTTGAAATGAAACGCTTCAGGCGAAGGATTTCTTTTCTTTTTTTTATCAAAAGTAGCTTGCTTTATAAATTAGGGTTGATTCTGTGACAGCTTCGGCACACGTGTGAGAACTAGGTCACACAGTATTTAGAATACGTGCTTATCGGCGCTTGAAGAGGTTGCCCGTGCCCACCTAAAGAGTTTTAATAGGGTTTGAGTTATTCCATCATCTCCTGCCTGTGTGTGTGTGTGTGTGTGTGTGTGAAGGGTTCATTTCAAGTGTACACACAAGACTAGTTTTACATTTAAAGGACCGCAGATTAATTTTTCGGGTTTTGGTGGGAAAATCCTCCGTCCGGGACTCCCACGTTCTGGTGTGGTTCCCGCTTCTGGACGGAGCCGGACTCCCGGGCCAAGTGTTCTCCTGCAGATGTTTGCGCCGCGTCTCGGAGTGGGTGACATAATTTTTTGACACGGGATGCCAAGTGTGTGTGTGTGTGTGTGTGTGTGTGTGTGTGTGTGTGTGTGTGGTGGGGGGAGGGAAATGTGGAGGTATCGGGGCAACTGGTCGGGCTGGCGGAGAGCCTGTCGACTGATCGGCCTGAACAGATGCTCAGGTACACACACGTCTCTTTGTTATGTCGCAGGAGTTGCAGCCGATTACGCATTAAACCCACGTTTGACTGTCTTCTTCTTCTTTCCTCTCAGGTTGTGAGAACGGACAGAAATGTCATCACTTATTGCCGTTAAAATTCCTGCGAGGGTATTCTGAGAACACACACAATCTTCGTCCCAATGCGCAACTATTTCCCAACAGGTGCAGACGCAGATCAGGTTGCAACACTTTTCTTGCTCCCTCCTCCTCCTCCTCCTCCTCCTCCTCCTCCTCCTCCTCTTGTCCTTCCCGCCTCCCTCTCTCTCTCTTTCTGGAAATTAATGCCGCCGAGATCGGCTTTAGAGACGTTTCTGACGACGGCGAGGGAGGAGGAGGAGGGAGGAGGAGGGGGCCGCTAATAACCAGGCAAGGTACACTAATCTCCGATGGCAACATTTGGTTTACCTTAAGCTGGAGGGACAGCTGTATTAAAAGCAGGAATTATCCTAATCAGTTCAAACTCCATCCTCCTCCCTGCTTCACCTCTTTGCATATAAAACTTCCACATTAGGCTTAAGAGTACAACGGCTTAGCTGCTGTTCGCCCTACATCTGTCTTCCCTCGGTGACGACCAATCAGAAAGGTGGAGGGAGGAGGAGGAGGAGAAGGTGGATGAAAGAAAGACAGGAAATCAGGACAGGAAAGGAGAGGAACTTGTTTTGCGGTTTCGTAGCGCTGGAGCTCGTCTCCTTCATGTTTTTAGTCAGTCAGAAACTTTTCTAACAGCAGTCGTGAGGTATTTCCGACCTGCTCTGTCTCTGCTGCAAACAGCTTCTCTCTGGATTTATTTTTGATGTTTTCCCTCCTCTCTCTCTCCCTCTCCCTCTCTCTCCCTCTCTCTCTCTTTCCGAGGCCCTCGGCACCATAAATCCGACTGATTACTCCGCACCCCTTTTGCTTGACTGCACCTTCACAATCAGCCGTGGCCGCCAACAATGAGGCCCTGATGAATCAAACATCCATGGCATTAGTTTCACCTTGCTGCCCCTTTCCCATGCGCCGCCGCCTCTTTGTCAGGCCCCGGTTTGATGAGAAGGACTACTGACACCGGCTGCACCTATTGATGGACGATTCTGTAAAGACGGACCCCAACAACCCTACCAATCCGCAAACGCTCCTCCTCCTCCACCTCCTCCTCCTCCTCCACCTTCATTTGGCCCCAAAAATAGGCGACAAAAGTTGATAGGAGCCCTGCACCACCAACCCCCCACCCACCCACCCACCCACCCATCCTCCCCTGCTGTCTGGTTTGCAGGAGGCTTTGTGTTTAGTTTTTGGCTTTGGGGCACTTTCTCAATATTTGCTAAAGAGACTGCACCCTCTTTAAGACCAGGTGCACAAATCAGCCACAACATTATGACCACTGACAGGAGACGTAAAGAAAAATCACAAATTTAGGACTGTTTAAGGTTCTGCTGGGGAACTTTTAGACCTGGCATTTGCTCTGTCTAACATCCACCTAGACTAGACCAGAACCTCCACCCAATAAGCAATGACTGTCTAGGTCGTGGTGCATCTAAATTTCAAATAAGAACCCAAACTCCCCACCACGCATTTACAACCTAAGACTTGGATGAAACGTCTACTAAAGCTTCCTTCTCGACATAATTCACATTTCAAGCTCTTTATTTTCTGAGGTGAGTGGTCCTCCGTCTTGTGCAGACGACATCAAACCCTAAACGCGCCGTGCAAAGTGTTCGGGGGGCCGCTAACAACTAGCACAGACTGCTGCTTCTGCTGGTGTATACGAGGGGAGGTAGGGACAGATTTGCCACGATGCTCGAGGCTGCTCATAATGAGAGGGAGAGGCAGAGAGGGAACGCTCATCCAAACGTGCTACTCACAATGTTTTATTCATGGGGAGATATTTGATTATATTTGAATTTAATTGACATTTGGAGATAAATGAAGAGTTTCATTCCAAAAATGAGACATCCACTATTTAACGAAATTAACACCTCCTCTTAGAGAGCGATGACTGACATGAGAGTAGAAACGGTGTCCGGGCAAATAACTTTATGATAAAGCTTTGAGGTTGGATGTGTGAAGATGTGGGCTCATTGTTGTAGATTAGCAGGAGTGTATGAAAGCAATTAAACGCTTGAATGCATCAGCTGATCCAGTGCAGTGCTGTAATATACGTTTACTGGCAACTGAACGCTAGCAGGACCTCAGCAACTCAGCTGTTCATCGTCAGCATACGGGTTGACTCCTGCACACTCATTAACAGCAGCTATCTCCACGTGTATTATAATAGCATGCTAAATGAAGCTAATTAGCTTGTTTAGACTGAATCGGGCTAGCTGTTTCTGTGCCATGCTAAGCTAAACAGCTCGTGGCTACTTTGCTCTTAATGCACATGCAGTCTCTTCTCTGCAGAGTGGAGGTGCTTTTCCGAGCGCTCCATCAGGTGAGCCGTGCCCGGCCGGCGTCCTCGTTTATTTGCCGGCGCTCCCCAATTTATTCGACCGTTTATTGTGCTGGAATTTTAAATTGTTTTTTTGTTGGGAGTGCTGCAGGAAATGTTTAACCATTTATTTGTCATTTGATTTGCGCTGTAATTTGGAAAAAGGGGGAAATGGAGCAAATGTTGGTCCTTCTCTTTATCTGCTGCAACCTTTGTGTCGTGTCTCTCTGTCTCTCTTTCAGTAATATCTGCTTCCTGTTCTCCTCCCGTGGAGGCGCTCAGCGGGTCGCTTCACATCTCCTCGGCTCCGGATGAAAAGGAGGTGAAAGGCAGGTGAATGTGGAGGGAGGAAACTTGATGGTAACGGCACCAACATTTCTCTCCATCACGGTACAAGGAACATTAATGTTAATAATAATGACATTTACAAACATAGACTTGGAGAATTACTTCTTTTTATTTCAGTTTTAAGCTTAAATTACATTTTATTTTGGTTGGGGGCTACAGACAGACTCTGTAGAGAACCAGGACTAGCTCAGCTAACTGTAACTCTTCCCATCGGCCTAGCTTTCTAATCCCAGCTAACAGTAGCTCTTCTGATGTTCCTAGCCCCGGAGCTAATAGTTGCTCTTCATAGTCCCCAGCTAACAGTAGTTCTTCCTATCTTCCTAGCTAACAAGAGCTCTGCCTATCTTCCTAGCCCCGGAGTTAATAGTTGCTCTTCCTAGTCCCCAGCTAACAGTAGTTCTTCCTATCTTCCTAGCTAACAAGAGCTCTGCCTATCTTCCTAGCCCCGGAGTTAATAGTTGCTCTTTATAGCCTCCTTGCTAACAGTAGTTCCCCCTAGCTTCCTAGCCCCCAGCTAACAGTAGCGCTTCCTAGCTTCCTAGCTAACATGAACTCTGCCTATCTTCCGAGCCCCGGAGCGAATAGTTGCTCCTCCTAGCCTCAAAGCTAACAGTAGCTCTTCCTGGCATTCTAGCTTACCAGCTAATATCAGCTCTTCCTAGCTTCTTAGCCCCGCAGCTAACAGTAGCTCTTCCTAGCTTCATAGTGCCCCACCTAACAGTAGCTTGTGTTCTTTTCCTGTACGTTTTTATAGACCATGAACAAACATTAATATCCATAACAGATCCAAAAACAAACCCTGGTGGTTCTCCGCTACGAGCCTTTGTCTAAAGGTCCCGTGTGAACGGTTGGAGCTGACTGTACACTCCAGCCTGAATGCACTGTTTACTGTATAACGGATTTCGGTTGCATGTTTGCCGGCATTTGGAGTCGATCCATGGAATAATAAAAAAAAGAAAAAAGGAAAAAAATCCCTCTTTGTTCGGGATGATGGCTTCCCTTCAGTCTCAACATGTGTCCGGCCCAGTGAGGTTTAAATCTGCCCACCTGTCCACGCACTAATCCTCCCAGCTTTATTACAAAACTGTGCAATTAATTAAAGGCTCAATCGCTGGGATTAGTAACCTACATTCAACCTGATACTCGTATCAGTAACTCTGCAAAAAAAAATAATAAAATAAATAAACAGAAAGGATGTTTTTTAGGGATTCATTTATGTCTGGATTTGAATGCTTCACATTGTCCCGAAACTTTAAACTGTCGCCAGGAAACAAACCAGAGGTGGGGCCGCCCTTGTTTACAGTGGCGTTGCAGAGATTAAGATTATCCGCGCTGTATGTTTACAGCGTAATGAAACAGGCCTGATATAATGACCATCAAATCTGGATTAGGTCATTCACAGCAGAGGAGGGAATTTATTCCAGTGATTATTGTGAGCGGGGCTCAGCTGCACGACAATCCCTGACCGGGCTGACGTATGCCTCAACACCTCACACACACACACACACACACACACATCTCCATACATTTATGAATAAACATCCTATTTAACCCCCGTCACTTTTACTATTATCATCGTAATAATAATTCCCATGCACACGGCGGCTTTGTGTGTTTTGCTGCAAACACATAGCAGGTGCTGTCAAAAGGTGTGTGTGTGTGTGTGTGTGTGTGTGGCGACCGTTACAAAAGCAGGTTATGGCAGCGCAGAAATGACACGGTGCAACAGATGATGGGCATTATCCCATCAACCTGCTGTTTCTGTACACACTCTGTCCCCTCTATGTTCTCTTTGAAAGGACAGCAGGAGTGTGTGTGTGTGTGTGTCTGTGTGTGTCTGTGTGTGTGTGAAGGGAGGGAGGCCTTTCACACACACACATTTTCCATGCACACACACACACTCTGCACCTGTCACAAACAGCCTGTCAGAGCAGAAGAAAAGAAAGTTCAGCCATGAGGAAGGACTGAGGGGAAGGGCTGTTTGTTTGAGCCAATATGGGGTTTGAAGGCCGTAACTGATACAGACTCATCAAACATGTGACTGAATCTGACACAAACTGGAGTTTAGAGAGAGGTGAATCTGTTTTTTTTAAGTACTGAGGACTGTTTACTGAGCTAACTTTGGACGGTGAACGGGTGAAACCGTAATTAAATTACCTCTCTCTGTCTATACATCACTATGTCCAGCAGCTAGCCTGTGTGGCTAGTCGACGCCATGTGATCAGGATGATTATTACGTCTGATGTTACGTGCAGTTGCTAAAATAAGAAACTCTAAAAGCTAGCAACTCTGCTAAAAGTAGCTTTTCCTAGCTTCCTAGCTTCCCAGCTAATAGTCGCTCTATCTAGCTCCTAGCCTCCCAGCTAATAGTAGCTCCATCTAGCTTCCTAATCCCCCAGCTAACAGTGGCTCTTCCTAACCTACTAGCTAACAGTAACTCCTTCTAGCTTCCTAGCCTCCCAGCTAACAGTAGCTCTTCCTAGCATCCTAGCTAACAGTAGTTCTTCCTAGCTACCAGTAACTCCTCCTAACATCCTAGGCCCAAGGTAACAGTGGCCCTTCCTAGCTTCCTAACCTGCAGTTAACAGTAACTCTTCCTAGCTTCCTAGCCCCCCAGCTAACAGTAGTTCCCTCTAGCTTCTTATTTCGCAGCTAACAGTAACTCCTCCTAAATTCTTAGCTTCGTAGTCCCTCATCTAACAGTAGTACTTCCTAGCCTCTTAGCTAACAGTAGCTCCTCCTAGCTTCCTAATCCCCCAGCTAACAGTGGCTCTTCCTAACCTACTAGCTAACAGTAACTCCTTCTAGCATCCTAGCCTCCCAGCTAACAGTAGCTCTTCCTAGCCTCCTAGCTAACAGTATCTCCTCCTAACATCCAAGGCCCAAGGTAACAGTGGTCCGTACTAGCTTCCTATCCTGCAGCTAACAGTAACTCTTCCTAGCTTCCCAGCCCCCCAGCTAACAGTAGTTCCTCCTAGCTTCTTATTTTGCAGCTAACAGTAGCTCCTCCTAACTCCCTAGCCCTCCAGCTAACACTAGCTCCATCTAGCATTTTAGCCTCCCATCTGAAAGTAGCTTTTCCTAGCGATCTAGCCTCTTAGCTAATATCAGCTCTTCCTAGCTCCTTAGCCCTGCAGCTAATAGTAGATATTCCTAGATTCTTAGCATCCCAGCTAACAGTTGCTCCTCCTAGCTTCATAGTGCCCCACCTAATAGTAGCTCTCCTCAGCTTCCTAGCCCATGTGCCTGGCTGACACCATGTGCAAATGCTTGACCAATCAGAAATGTCTAGCTATGTAAAGTTCCCGTGTTTTGAAAAGCGCCACCGCTCAATCAGAGCCTATATAGAGGTAAAATCATTTCCCTGGAGCTTAATTTAGACCTTGTGTGCTTTGGGGAGGGGAGTTCCTGCGATGCAGCGAGCAATTGGGACGTCCCAGATGAGGTCAGGACCTCCGTGGCTCCCCTCTCACAGCGGGAGAAAGCCACGAGGCTCGGTAGCAATCACGCCCGACGTGACTGACACATTCAGGTTGTGATGGAAGAACAATATCAGCTCGGTGTATCAGCAAACACGAGAGGATCTGCATGCGCACGGGTGGAAACCTTGCGTATAATGTACCTCACCAGAAGGTTAACTTCGCCGCCTGTAAATTGCCGCCGCCCCCCCACCACCACGACTGGACAATAGGCTCAGCAGTGGCCTGGTGATTGCCTCTTTTCAAATGGAAATGTCGGGTTGCCTCTCTTCTGCCCGGTTCCCCCTAAGCAGTGTACAAATTACAGTTTACAAGGCATGGAGGAATAAAAAAAGAAAGAGTAGATAGACAGGAAAAAAAGAGAGAGGAGGTGGGAGGGAGGGTGAGCAAAGCAGAATATCTTTTCTCTCGCCATTTTTTTTTTTTTTTTTTTTTTTAATTCAGCAAAGTGACATGTAAATTAGCCTTTAAGTGCTCCACTCGGGGACTGTGATCGTGCCCTAATTGTCACAGTCAATTGTGGCCAACAGTCTCTTCAATCCAGGCAGCTTTTGACAACAAGCACGCGAGGATCAAAAGACAAATCATCGACTTCCCTCGACGCACGCGGGGCCTCCGTCGCCGCCTGTGTTTCAGGGGGGAAAAATGGTCAGGAGGAGCGGGAGGCGAGAGCGTTGAGACAGAGGGATGACGGGAAGCGGCTTCCTGCGCACGACGCTAAACAAAATCCTTTTGAGTGTCGAGATAACAAGCGCCACGGGTGAGGATGTCTAAAAATGAGCGGTGGAAGGTAGTCGTGCAGCAGACTGTGAGCTGACTTCAGTCCTGCAGCAGGGCCATAAACTTCAGCGGGCGATGAAACCGATGTGTCCGAGGTGGCGGCGGCAGCGGCGCTGAAAAATTCTGCAGTCTTATCGAAGAGGCCGAGAGTTCAAATCTGACTTCTGTGCAAAGTTCTGCAGCAGTTGCTGGAGAAGAAAATAAAACCAATTTGCTGCTGTCTGGTTTGTAGTTAGTGATCCTCTGGGCAGACAAACAAACGCACACTTCAGTTTGTCATGTTTGGAGGCAGTGCAGCGACGAAGAGTAAATGTGGACGGTCGTAGGCGACGTCCTGGCTGGAAGCCGGCTTGTTTTCCTTTTCTCTGTGCAGATTATTTTAGCTTAAGAATCACTTTCAGAGTTCTCGTCTCCAGTCTCATGTTCTTTTTTCTTAATACGTCCATGGTTGACTGATGGCTGCTCCATTTGAGCATTTATAACCTTAGCCTAGCTTCCCAGCTGATCGTAGCTCTTCCTAGCCTCTCAGCTGATCGTAGCTCTTCCTAGCCTCCCAGCTAATCGTAGCTCTTCCTAGCCTCTCAGCTAATCGTAGCTCTTCCTAGCCTCTCAGCTAATTGTAGCTCTTCCTAGCCTCCATGCTAATCGTAGCTCTTCCTAGCTTCCAAGCTGATCGTAGCTCTTCCTAGCCTCCCTGCTGATCGTAGCTCTTCCTAGCTTCCGAGCTGATCGTAGCTCTTCTTAGCCTCCCTGCTAATTGTAGCTCTTCCTAGCCTCCCTGCTAATAGTAGCTCTTCCTAGCCTCCCAGCTAATTGTAGCTCTTCCTAGCCTCCAAGCTGATCATAGCTCTTCCTAGCCTCCCAGCTAATAGTTGCTCTTCCTGTTTCCTCTTTTAATTGATGAATCCCAACTACTGCCACCTGCTGGTATGGAGACTTATTTCCATGCGTTCAAGTGCAACTTTTTGTCCCCGACACAGGAGACATCAGGCATCACCATAATTGACTCTGATGTTTGCTTGATGTCTCTGGTCCTTTAGCAAATATATTAAACCCAGACTACACTTTTATTTTTTTAACATCCTACATTATAAAGAATCGATACCAAAAAAGGTGACTCTGGGTTTTAATAAGTCAGCCCAGGCTACCGTTCTCCCAGCGTTGCATGTGATCACAGATCTTGTTTTGCTCCATTTTTTTATCAGTAAGCAGCAACTTTCTAAAGTGTTTTCCTTCCTCTCCTAGCAGCTGATGCACGGCTCACATGGACGGATCTGACTGAGCGGGAAGTCTCGGAGAGTCGGACAAGGTTTGGGCAGATGTAAGTTAGATCTTTTAAATCTCTCTCTGTGTCCTCAGAGGATGTAAACTCATACACGGAGGCAGATATTAAGAGCACGCTGATATGCAAATGTCTGTCGAGATAAGAGCTACAACAATTATTCAAATGTTTGATTAATTATTCATCGGAGACGCCGTCAATTATTCATTTCGGTGAGCGATAAGTTTTTTTTTTTCTTCTTCTTCTTCATCTTGGAGTGAAAAGTTTTCTTGAGGGATCTATCAGAATCCCAATCAAAACCATTTTATTTGTGAAGTACAGTAAATGTGCAGGAGTTGTTTTGGTGGCACGCAGAGATGCAGAGACTGCTAACTCCATCTCCTTGTGTCTGGATGATTTCTGACCTCTTGGAAGGTTTTTAACTTTCATTTATTGAAGCCGCCGGGGTTTGAATCTTATCGTTTTAAATGGGAACACGCAGCCACATGTGCTCAAAGTTGACTCTGGCTTCTGTTGCATGTCAAACCCTCCGCCCCTCCCGGCAATCTCTGTCTGTGATCAGCTGTCAAATAAAAACAAATATCAGTGCTTTGAGATGTTCTGCAGGAAGAGGCGTGCACAAATCTAAAATGTTTTAAAAAACTAGTCGGCAGGTAACGTATCTGCAAAACAAAAGGCCTCCAATGAGTTCACCAGCAATCAATACAAGAGAGTCCCAGTAACTCTGCATGCATCATTCATTCACACGCATTTACATGTTAAAGTTCATGTCTGGATTTAAATTTAAATTAAAAAAAAAAAGAAGAAGGTGTTAAAGAGAATAAAAATGGAGAAAAGTTTGCGCAGACATTTGACCTCTTTCCACGGGGGAAAGAGAAAAAAAAAGAACGCGAGCGCATGATGTGTTTGTTTCTCGCTCAGATAAGTGGTCATTTGTAGAAGCCTCTGCTCGCTTCTCGGCTAACAAGAGCAACATAAGAAAATCAATAGTTTATTTTTTTTTTTTTCGGTGTGAGCATTTGTTTCTGCAGCAATCTGCTACGCACCCGTCGTGTTCTCTCCGCGAGCTTTTCTTGTCCGACCGAGAGAGAGATCAGAAATGCTCTTAAAAGAGATTCTTTTTTATTTTCCCCCTCGCTCTCTCTCTCTCCCTCTCTCTCTCTCTCGCTCATGGCAAATGTAAACTAAATTCATTTTGCATGTTTGAGGAGTTCTCGCAGATCACACGCTCGAGCCTTCGCCTCTCGCTCTTTAATTGTCCGTCAATCTCTCTCTGAGCCCGTTGTGTTGCTGAGGCTGCAGCGGCGGCGGCGGCGGGCAGCAGCGGCGGCCATCACAGAGCCAAAACCCCGTCGAGAGATGTCGAGTTTGATGTTTTCCCGGAGCTGGAAGAGCCACAAACGCAGCGCCGAGGGGAGATGTGATGTGGGATGCTTGTGTCGTGCATTCAGGCCCCCGTCCCGACAACAAGCGTTATTTTAATTAAAAACCAGGCTAAACTCGCTCTCGGGCCTGAAAGCACAAAGCGTGTGTGAGGGTTGTAGCGCTGCAGAGGCCGCGCTGCAGCCACTTGACAGCTGGTTTGAATTGTAAAAGTACATTTTGAAGCCGTCCCTCCCTTTTCCCTTTTTCTTTCTAGACCCACTTTCTAGTCCGAGCCGGCTTTGTTTGCTTCTGATCGTGTGTCTGCTGCTGAAACTTCGCTCTGACTTCCTCTGACCTCTGACCTCCACCTGTACGCCGGTGCAGACCTGAACCCTCGCCTCCTAAATCCAATCTTAACGTCTGAGACTGAGGCTCGCCCGTGTTACCGTCACACTCTGTGGTTTCATTACAACAGCGTCTCACGGCAGCCAACGAAACGACACCCAGGGTGACGCCCAGACGGTTCAGAGGGACAATTATATTCTGGTGACGCCTCGGCAACGCAAACGTTTGGTTTGATTCAGGAGCAGCAATCAGTCGATTAATCAGACGCCAGCGAGTGTTCAGTTAGATTTCAGCAACTTGGCTTAGATTCATCAATGTTTGGTTAGAGTTGGGCAACAAAAGCAGTTGGTGTAGATTGGGAAACTCTCTGGTTTGGTTAAGGAGACAGAAATGATGGGTTAGGGTTACGTATGTTTGCTTAGAGTTGGGCAACAAAAAGATTTGGTGTAAAGTTTACACCACAAAAAAAACATTAGGTTTAAGTTTAGGCAACAAATAAATTTAGTTAGATTTAGTTGACCAGGAAAAAAAACACTTGGTTAGTCTCAGGTGACGGATCTTTACGTGCTGGAAAAATTTGGTTTGGAGTTGTTCAACGGGAGCAGTTGGTGTAATTAATTTTAGGAAACATAAACGCTCTGTTAGGTTTAGGCAACAACAAACTTACAAACGTTGGGTTTAGATAATTAAAACACTTAGGGTTAGGGTTTATGTGTCTGCAATATTTGGTTAGAGTTGGGCAACAAAAGCAGTTGGTATAAATTGGGGAAACTCTGGTTTAGGGTTAAAAGTTGACCAGAACGTTTGGTTACGTTGACGCAACAAAAAACGCTTGGTTAGTTTCACGTGTCAGAAATATTTGGTTTCAAGTTCAAGGCAACAGGAACAGTTGCTATATTTTAGAAAACATAAAGGCTCTGTCAGGTTTAGGCAACAAAAACTTAATGTTAGGTTGAGCATAACGAGAACAACTTGGTTAGATTTAGGAGACAAAAACGTTTTAATGCAACAACAACAAAAACAAAATGAAATATTCGGTTGGAGTGATGCAACAAAAATATATTTATGTTGCAAAAAAAACACTCATAAACATTTGCAAGATTTAAATTGGTCAACCAGTTGGTCGATCTTAAAAAACACTGGAGTAAGGCTACGTGCCTAAAGAGATTTATCTAACCAAATCTCTGAGGCAACAAATCAACTTGGTTATAAAGTGTCCAGAACATTTGGTTACGTTGACGCAACAAAAAAACACTGAGTTAGATTCTGAAAGTCTGAAATAGACTGGTTCGAGTTGGGCAACAAAAAGATCTGATGAGGTTTACACTAAAAGAAAAAACGTTTCTGCAACAAGAACGTGACGTTAGGTTTCGACAACAAAGCAACTTGACGCTGCAATTAAGCAACGACGGCACTGGAGTCACATTTCGGCAATGCGTATATTTGTTTAGGTCTAGGAGACATAAAAAAGGTTGACGCAACTCCAACACTTGGGTTATGTTTCGGCAATGCACACATTTGTTTGGATTTTGGCAACAAGAACAATCAGTCAATCTGAAACACTTGCTCTGGTTTAGGCGCCAAAAATATTCATTTAGGTTGAGGCAACAAAAAGAATTCGGTTAGTTTTAGCAACTAGAACGTTTGGGTTCGACTGAGCCAATCAGTCAATCTTAGGCAACACAACACAAGCAACTTAGATTCAGGAGATAATGTGTCCGAAACATTTGGTCAGAGTTGGGAAGAAACAGAAGCTGTTGGTGTAAAGTTTACACCACAACCCCAACAATCGGGTTAGACTCGGGCAACGTTTAATCGGCCGCGCGACTCTTGCTGTTCGGTCAGTTTCAGACGTTTACGCCACAAAAACACTAGGTTCAGGTTTACGCAACAAAAACACTCGGTTAGGCTGAGGTGACCAGAGCGTCTGGTTGGATGCAACCACAGAAACACTCGGTTAGGATCCAAACAACATGAAGCGTGGAGTTTAAACCCGTTAAGATGTGTTTGACTGGGAGCTCCCCTGAGACCTCTGCAGCGTCTTCATCCGTCCCCGCTCTGCAAACACACACGGGGACAATCAAACCCTAATCATCTGACTCTGAGAGGACGTTTCATCCGCGCAGAAAGCAGCGTGCATGAGGTTTGTGTGTTAATCAGAGGTTAAAAGGCTTTGCTTCGGTTTTCCCACGCTGCGTGAAATTCTCTTGAAGACTATTTTCTGTCCTGATTAGAATCAAACTCTTGGGGACGGAGCAGAGAAGCTGAGTCACTGTTTTACTTGGAAACATGTCACATTTGTTTTTTTTTTGGTTTCGCCGGCATCACGTAACCTGTGGGCGCGCCGTGACCTTTGACCTCCGCCGCTGTCGCTCGGGACTTCAAAGCGTTGGTTGGTCACTGGTCAAGCTCCTGATCTGAGACTCATCTCCTCCTCGTCATGTGACTCCTCACTGATCTAAATTAGGCCAATAATCAGGGACGCCTGGCGGCCGAGTCGTCGCGTGCACAACATGTACATGCAACTGCTTCGGTCCTGAGGCGTTGTTCCACAATGGCATCCCCTCTCTCTCTCTCTCTCTGCTGTAAAACCGTTAATTAGAGCAAACATGGACGCGGTGCTGTGTTCTCCTTTTTTAAAATAAAAAGCCCTGATCTGATTTCTCTCTGCAGGCCATCCTGCCGCCGCCGACGCCGCTGATGCCGGTCCAGGCTTCCAGTCAGAGGTCCGTGTGCAGGAGACGCGTGAGTATTTATCTGGAAATTTGTCAGATTTGTTCCCTGGAAGTTAAAACACCAGCCCGCCAGTCAACCACGGGGGGATTATGTTACCGCTCCACGACCTCTGACCTCTTCCTGTTTACAAGTCTGGTGAGAAACAAGAGCGCCGCTGACAGATTTGACTTTTATTATTATTTTTATTATTATTATTATTAACGGTGATTTTGTGTTTGTCGCTCAGGCAGCAGCAGCAGCAGCTGACATGTAGCACGGCGGCGAGCGTAACCCGACCACTCGGCACAGAAACAGAAGTTGTAATTAGACTGACAGATTCTCCAAATACTGCGAAACATTCCAGCGGCCCCGCTGCACCGCTGTCTTTATGTGTTTACGCCGTGGAGAAAAAAAAAAGGAGAAGAAGAAGAAAGTGGGGCCTTTTATCCTCCGAGCAGAGAGAGAGAGAGAGAGAGGAGAAGAGAGGCCAGGGAAATTAGGATTATAATCTGGAGGATGAGCGGTCACGCCTCAGGCACACAGCTGCACAAGCTCCCATTTAGGTGTCGGACATTAAAAGCCATTAAAGTCAATTTAAATCATTTTTTATTTATTTTTAAATTTCTCGGGGAACATTTCAACTTCAAAAAATAATAATTAAAATAAAGCAGAGCAGATAACGTGCAGCGAGATCTTTTTTTTTTCTTTTAATATATTTTTTTATTCAAACACAAATAAATAAATTACAAAGAAAAATAGAAATAATTCACGGGAAACCGTTGATAGATGGCTCAACATTTATTTGACAATTCATGACAATTTCTCCACAAACATTTACACACATTGCTAAAATTTAATCCCACAACATTTTATTTATTTTCGCATTTTTAATTTGAAATTAACAGAAGAAAAAAATAATAATCTAGCGATGGATTTTTCAATTTCTTGTTTTTTTTTTGTGTGTGTGTTTTTCTCGGTGCCTCCTCCTCAGCCTCATTTACACCAATATATTCATTAAGCACAAGGTCCCCCTATAGGTCACACACCGACTGTAATCCGTTTTCACGGTGAATATGCGGCGGCCCCACCGAGGAGGAGGAGGAGGAGGAGGAGGAGGAGGATGCGTGCGTAAAAAAAAAAGAAAAAAAAAAAGGTGCCACTCCACGCTCTCTGCTGGGATGAATGGGACACGGAGTTAAAGCAGCTACGGATCAAGTGTGTGTGTGTTTGAGGGGGGGAGAGAAGGGGGGAGAAAGAGAGAGAGAGGAGAGAGAGAGAGAGAGAGAGAGAGAGGGAGCTTGACTGCTTCGTTTACATCCAAGCACCGTGGTAGTAAATTACGCATGACAATAATTCACCCAGGACTGATCCACTTTAACTAAAAAACTTTTACGCACCTCTCACCTCCTCCTCCTTCTTCTCCTTTTTTGTTTTTGTTTGAAAATAAGATTAATTTATTTTATGATCTAAATATCCAGATAAATGTTCTGATAAAAGTTGAAGAGAAAGTAAAGTTGCGCGTAATGACGCAGGAAGAACATTTATGTATTTTTTTTGTTTCCTGGTGAAATTAAATACTCTAAGTGTCATTTATTGTTTTAGTTTTTTTGGGGGGGGGGAGGGGTTGTAAGGTGGGTGTAAAAGAGGGCATCAACCAGTTCAGCCTCTTGATTGATGATTTAATTAGCCGTACAGTGGCGAACTGCAGGAGGACAGGACACTAAATAATACTTTATTTACATAACCAATCACGGAGCTGCAAAGGTGGAGCTTCCTCTCTCTCTCTCCCACTCTCTCTCTCCCTCTCTCTCTCTGTTGCAACTCAGACATGGCTGAGATGGTTGACTTCTTTAATAAATGCGGGATTCATCCTGTTAAGTGGCGCCCGAAACGAAAAATCACTCTAATAATCCTGGAATATTCCTCTTAATATTCCTGCAGGGGCCCCCGCGCTGTTGTGTCTGCGGCTCTGCGCTGCGACTTTACACTCACTTTATTGCACTTTATGGTATTTTATCAGCTCCTTTAGTGCCGTCTCAATGTCCCCGCAGAGGCTGCAGCCGGTGTCTGTCACCGCCGGGCTGACGGTGCGTGCGTGCGGCCGTGGCCGTGAGAGACCTCGCGTTTTTTTTTTTATTATTATTATTATTTTTTGTTTGTGCTCAAAAAAGAAAAAAAAAAGAAAATTAAAAAATAGATTATTTATCCTGATCAGGGTGTGAATGTTTGTGGAGTTTAACGTGCAGGGCAGGTACATTTTAACCTAATAAAACTACATTTATTTTTGTTTTTTTGCGTAATTTTGCTTAAATTCTCCATAAAGCAAATTAATTAAATTATGCAAAATACAAGGACGCATCTAAAGATTAGAAATAAACTCAAACAAACTGTTTAATTATTATTTTAAATTATATTTACGCATATATATTTAAAAACCAAACAGTAAAAGTAACGTTTGGCGTTAAATGACACGGAACACAAGCGCAGTATTTTTTGCAGTGGAGCTAAAAGCCGATCATCCTCAAACCTTTTTGCAGTCGCAGCCAATTACAATAATGAAGAATTTGTGGAATCGCGTCCCCACCCCGGCATGCAACTCCTGCAGTATCCCGCCGTATCAAGCCCTGGCATTTCTGCAAATTAGATATAAAGATATATATAGATATATATATATGTGTGTGGATATATATATAAGAAATAATCCTTACATGACTGCGGCCGGCGTGGACGCGCTCCAAGTTTCTCCCCCTTTCTACACACAGACACAGAAGACAGGAAAAAAAATAAAAAAGAAGAAGAAGAAGCAGAAGAAGAAGAGCACAGCGCTGTCGCCTGGTCTTTGCTCCGCGTCGAAGCCCGACATAGTTGGTTTCACTCAAAAAGAGAAGAGATGGTGAAAGAGAGAGGAGAGGAGTGAGGGAAAGAAAAGAGGAGGAGGAGGAGGGGAGGAAAGAAGAAGAAGGCAAAAAAAAAAAAAAAAACTTCAACCCAGAAGATGCTCACGTTTGGCTCTCCTCAATTATCCCCTCCCGTGAAGATAGGTGGCGTGCGTTTCAGGGGGCTTCTCCTCTGTGTTACACGGCAAAGAAAAGGAGGTGGAAAGAAAAAAAATGTCATTAGAAGAGGCGTAACACGTCAGTCCCTACCCAGGTTTGTTTCCTGGAGTGGGTGTAAGACATCAGTTGTAAACCTGCCCTAGCAGGAATAGCGGTCCCTCCCTCCTCCCAACTATTTCTAAGGCTTTATTTCTAACGCTTTATTATCACCGGTGGAAAAGGATCCGCTCACCGACGCGCTCCGGTATCATCCCTCCTCGCGACTCCTATTCACAAGACACCTCTTTACACCTCCTCAAAAAAAAAAAAAAAAAAAAAGCCAAAACAGGTACGTGCCTCCTCTCTTTTTTATTATTTTTGATTATTTTTTTTTTAATTTAAAGCCTTTTTTTCCCGCAGAAATGTTGGATAATAAACTTTACCGCGATGCGCCTTCCTTCCTTCCTTCCTTCCTTCCTTGCTTCGTTCGCGTCAGAGCCGGAGCTCAACTTCTCCTCACCTGCACAGGTGCAGAGAGGTGCGACGTTTTTCCTTTTTTTAAAAAAGAAAAAAAAAGAAAAAAGCTCCGCGATGTGTTGGAGGCGCCCTGCAGGTTTCTGACAGCCCCGGGAACGGGGGCTCTTTCCTGGGCGTTTGGCGCTGCTCAGCCCCGCTGGAGAGAAATGAATCCCGCTTTCTTCCTCCCGAGTCCCTTCGCCTTCAGCTTTTAGATTCCGTTTACTTTAAAAAACAAACAAACAAAATAAGAAAAGAAGAAAAGAGGAGCTGCTGTGAATATCCAGCCATCCTGATAACGGTATTCAGGCTGATGAATTAGGTGGCGAGCCGAACGAGCCACACGAGCGATCCGAGTCTTATCGCTTTTGTTTATGCGCCATTTGTGCCTTAAAGATTTTTTCCCCTCTCGTCCGGAGTCATTTGGCACATTCGAACAATTATTCCCCATCTGTTATTTATTAACTGTTGACAGGAGGAGCCTGGGTGGCGGTGTATTAAACGTGGAAGTGCCGTTTTTTTGTGTTTTTTTGTTTTTGTTTTTATTGAAAAGTTCTGGGACTTTTAATCAGACTCGTCCCTGAGCTCTGGACCTGGCCCCGAACAAAAAAAATAAAAAAATCTGACACCAAACGGTGATTTATTGGCCCGTTTGTCGCTCGGTGCCAAAGCACGAAGGCGCAAAGATCCAGGCAAGGCGGACCGGAGCAGTTTAACCGTGACAATAATTAAAAAAGAAAAAAAATGTTAATAATAGCGTGTGGAATAGTGGAGATAATAATAATAATAGGAATAATAAAAGAAGAAGCGGGTGAAGAAGAGGGGAAAGTTCTGAGCTCGTGTTTGGATAAAAGGTGGTTTTGCTAAAATAATTCGTCCTCCCTGCTGCTGTTAATGCCACTAAGCTGAGAGCCGATCAGAGGGAAATCAAAATTAGATGGACACGGATCCCCGAGCTGCTGCTGCTGCTGCTGCTGCTGCTGCTGCTGCTGCTCCTCACACTCTCACCCACGGCTATTTCTTTTTTTGTTTTTTTAAATCTGCCCCTCGATCCAAGTCACATTTTCTTGTCCAGCGCAAGTGGATCCTCAGTCCTGATACTCACATTGTTGGTGCTGCTCTCTCTCTCTCTGTGTGTGTGTGTGTGTGTGTGTGCCTCTCTGGGTGTGTGTGTGTGTGTGTTTCCCGTCAGATATCAAGCTGAAATCAAGGAATCGAGTCCATGCGAGCTGCCATCTGATCCCACACACACTTATCAATGAAGCAAGAGATCATGGCGGATGGCCCCAGGTGTAAGAGGCGAAAACAAGCCAACCCGAGACGGAAAAACGGTAAGAAAATCACGGAGATGTGGAAGTGGAGGGGGGGAACTGGTGGGTGGGAGACCGAGCCGAGCCGAGCCGAGCTGAGCGGAGCAGAGCGGAGCGGAGCTGAGCGGTCTGTCGGTGAGGGAGGAAGGGAGGGAGGGGGGGTTATCTTTGGATGGACGCCTGGTTTGAAGGTTTCCACTGCGGTTCGGGGGCTGTGTGAGAGTCCGGCGGCTGGTGCGCGTTTTACGCGGGGATGAAAGTGGGAGACCCGAGAGGGGAGAGAGAGAAGAGAGGAGAGAGTCCGCGCTGCTGCTGAGGCTTCTCTGTGTGGAAATAATAGACATGTAAAAGAAATAAATAGCGGTTTGTTTGTGTGTGTGAGTGTGAGTGGGGAAGGAGGATTATTTGCGCTTGTGAGGAAACTTGTTGGAAAGTTGGCGGTTGCCGGTTTTGGTTGCTCGCCGGGACGACATTCCGCCATGGTTGTGACCGTGTGGCGTGTCCCCGAGCCTCCAGCGCTGCGTGGCTGGAGCGGACCCACGCTGCTCCACGCTGCTCCGTGGACAACTCCAACCCTTGTGACTTTTGCTTTTTTTTAATCTCCTCCATTCCTCTTTGCTCGGGCCTCTTCCAGTCGTTTCTGTCGCTTCTCTCCGGGACAAACTCAAATAATTCACATTTAGTTTTTTATTATTTTTCAACCTTTTCTCTTATTTATCCTCTGTTCCTCTCGCACTCCACGGAGTTTGTGGCAGTGCAGCGCTGGTGACATGTCCGCTAAACGCTGGACATTAATTGGGTCTGGGCCGGGCCCGCTGGAGGTGGAGATGTGTTGCTTTTCTTCCTCCATTTGACTGCACACTTTCCCACAAGAGGCAAATCTGCAGTGACATTTCCTGGCCCCGTTATTCCTGATTATTCCACACAGGCTCCAAAGTGAGGCAGCGTGAAAGAAACACGGAGCTCTGTGGATGTGGACTGAGCCGCTTTTCTTTTCTTTTATTTATTCTATTTTATTTCCTGTATTTATTTACCCTCCTCTTCCTCCAAAAACAACAGTTTTTTAATCTCTGCCCCCACAGGTTATTCATCTAGATCAGATTTCATTTATTGATTTCACACAATCAATAGCAGACAAGCATTTTGTTCCACATTAAATAGGAGCAGGAGGAGAGAGAGAGAGAGAGAGAGAGAGAGCAGGGCTGCAGATTTCTAACACTCAAATATAGATGTAGATATTTATACATGCATGTGTGTGTGTCTGCGTCCCGTCTTTGCTCCCTCTGAGGAGAATGGGACACGTTTGGAGACGTGGCGGCCTGCTCGGCTGCGGCCACCTGTTTAGCAAAAGGAGCAGCAGCAGCTTCAGCGTTTGATGAAATAATATTAGCAAAGCAAATATCGTTTTCACGCGCGGAGACCCCGAGGAGAGACGGGGCCCGAGCTCTGGCCTCGTCTCCTGGACTCTTTCAGGCCGCGGGACGTGTCCAGGGAGGACGGACGGAGTCGTTTTAAAATGTTTTAGCCTTCCATAACAACAAGCTCAGTCTGATGACCCCCCTTCCTCCTCCTCCTCCTCTTACTCCCCTCCTTTTACCCTCCCCAATCCTCCCCCCTGGGAATGCAGAGGCTTATTGAGGCTTGGCCACTCTCCTCTCCTCCTCTCCTCCTCTCCCTGTCTCTCTGTCCTCTTCCTGCCCGGCTCGGTGGACAGGGATGTCAGGGGCGAAGCGGCCCGGCCTGCAAATAAAATAAAACAAATAAAATCGCAGCTAAAGCACACACACACACACACACAGTCGTCCCGTGTGAGCGTGTGTAAATCCTAATTTGCGTGCCACCTGTCTTAAATTTTTAATTCGGGCCCGATCAGATATCGTTTCTCATTTAATGCGTCCTCGCTCGGAGTATTTATTTTTATCCGCTGCTGCAAAGCGAAGCGGCGGTGGCGAGGCTGCACGGCTGCACGCATGCACGGATGGATTTCAGCGTTTGTGCCAATTAGTAATAATGAGGCATTTGCTCACTAAGTTGTCTAACCGATGACATTCTCGTCCAGATGACTGTTGGCCTTCAGGGCTGGAGGTGCTGCAGTAGCTTTACTCACTGGCCCTGCGTCGCCCAGCCTGTCATGTGCTGTTTAACCACAGTTCACCACTTGATCCCCTCCTTATCCAAACCTCCCGTGCCTCGCCGCCGCCGCCGCCGCCGCTGCAGAGAGGGAGAAGCCTCCTTTCCACCTCCTTACCCGCTGTCAAACCTTCCTCCTCTTCTCCTGGTGTGAAACTTGATCCCAGCAGCGTGAAGTGTTTGAGAGTTTGGCCCTCGCCAGGTGTTGCTTGTCACATCCAGCTGTGAGCGGCCAACGGGAAACACAGCAGCACACACCTGTCCTTATTCCCTCACAAACACAAACAGGAGTTTTTTTTATTTGTATGTTTTTATATATTTGTGTAAATGTCGCAGCTTTTTGTTTTTTTGGAGGAACGTTTGCTTTGTTTCTGGTTTGGATTTCATCTGGGAGAAAACACGCTGATTACATAATCTGCAGCAGAAAGAAGGAGATAGACGGACGCCTCCTCCTCCTCCTCCTCCTCCTCCTCCTCCTCCTCCTCCTCCTCCTCTTCTCTTATCTGACCCTGATATGACGGCCTGAACGTTTGTGGCTTTAAAGTTGCACCAGGAGACGTTGCTCCTCTTGGCCTCTCTATTTTCCCACATTCCCCCTCCTCAACTTTAAGGTAGGGCCTTTTTTTTTTGCCATCGTCACCGTGCACAAGAGAAAAAGGGGGGGGGGGGGGGGGGGTTAAGATAGGAGCAAAAATAAAAAGAGGAGAAAGAGGAGGAGGTTTCGCAGGGCGCTCGCGGACAATTGATTGTCAGTGGTAATGTGTTTCATTTACATGTTTATACCGTCAATAGTGGAGAGAGGGGAGGGTGGGGGGAGAGAGGGGAGGGTGGTGGTGGTGTGGTGGTGGGGGGGAGTGGTGTCCACTGCCGCCGCCGCCGCCATTCACCGCTGCCATTCCCATACGGGCTGGCGATTGTGTGCGAGACACCTTCCGCCTCTGTGCGCCGGCTTTTTGTTGTTATGTTGTGCAGGAGAGAGATGCATTGTTGATGTCAGGGGTGGAGGGGGGGTGGAGGAGGGGTGGTGGGGCAAAGGGGAACATGGTGGGGGGGGGGGTTGTTTAAGCAAGTGAAATAATTGCTGTGAGATATTAAGACGGAGGAAAGAAGGAAGGAAGGCCTCGGTGTTTAATCCTGCACGAGTGTGTTTTAGGTTTCATTTATATTTCTTTGCTACGTCAGGCGTGGTGTTAGGGTGTAGGGTGTTAGCGTGTAGGGTTGGGGTGTTTGTGGGGGGGGGATCAAACCAGACACATTCCAGTTACCCCCATGCAAAAGCGTCTAGCAGGTCTCCCTCAGCGCGGCTGATAAGGAGCCACGTTCATCCTGTCACTGCTGCACTTTATTATTTTACACCAGCTTTATTTATTATTATTTATTTATTATTTATTTATTTATTATTATTCTTCATCATCCTCCTCCTCTTCCTCCTCCTCCTCTTCTTCTTGCTCCTCTCCCTCGAATGCAGCCGTCACCAGCTAAATATATCCATCAGCTCAAAAGTGTGTGTGAGTCAAGTGTATGAAGCCGAGCACGTAAAAATGAATGGACGCCGTCCTCTTCCTCCTCTTCCTCCTCTTCCTCCTCTTCCTCCTCCTCCTCCTCCTCCTCGTTCAAGACATCACTTCTTCTATCTTTCTTTATTTTAATTATTGCAAATCATTTTATTTTTCATCCTCGTCGTCGCTGGTGTCGTCGTTTCAGGCCACGACGTGCTAGGCTCTATTTTTTTTATTATTTCTATTTTATTTTCTGTATTTTTCCTCCTCCTCCTCTTCCTCCTCCTCCTCCTCTTCCTCCTCTTCCTCCTCCTCCTCCTCCTCCTCGCTTTGATAAAGGCAGATAAAAGCAAATAGCATGGCTTGTGGCTGCACACACACACACAGTAAAAAACAAAATAAGAACTAATGATCATCTCCATTCTGGACACTGGACAGAAAACTTTCATCACCCCTCCTCCCTCCTCCCTCCTCCTCTCCTCCTCCTTCCTCCTCCTCTTCCTCCTTTTTGACACATTTTTATTTTATTTTATTATTCCTTTATTTTCCCCCTCGACCGCCCTGCTCGCTCGCTCGCTCGCTCGCTCTCTCGCTCTCTGGCTGTGTGAAGACATTCTCTCTCTCTCTCTGTTCGCCTGCCGGGGCCAGAGAACACACACTTGCAGAGGCACCGCGAGCCGGGACCCCCTGACACCGCGGGTCTTTGGAATGCCTTAGGTACGATTTCACTTTCGCTCACATCAATGCTGACCTGAATGCCTTTCATATCTGATCCGCCGTGTCTCTCCTGGTAAACATCCCCCCGGGGGGAGAACAAAGAAAAGGAGCTCCTCTCCTTCTTCTCCTTCTTCTCCTTCTTCCTTCTTCTTCTCCCTCTTAATCACAATTCAGCCCCTTTGGCCGCCAGCAGCAGCAGCAGCAGCAGCAGCAGCAGCAGCAGGGCTACACATTTGCATTCAGCATCAGAAAAAAGGGCCCGAGATGAAAAGGGGAGGGAGAGAGGTGGGTGGGTGGGTGGTGGAGAGAAATAACTAGGGTGTTTGTGGTTGTTTGTTGGTTGTCCCCTGGTTACAAGCCTTTTATAGCCTCACTACTCTAGCAGGGACCCGGGCCCCTCCTGACAGACAGATAGTGTTACGAGATGGCATGCTCACACTATTCGTGGCCGCTCACACTTCTTCTTCTTCTTCTTCTTCTTCTTCAAGAACAAGAAGAAAGAAATAATAAGAATCGCGGCTGGTTGCTTTGGAGCAGGTGTCTTTGGTTTAACTTTTAAAACATGCATGTATGTAGATAAGAGGAGGAGGAGGAGGAGGAGGGAGGAGGAGGTGCAGCTACCTCGCCTCTTTCAATCATGTGATTCTCTCAGAACTTTTTTCTTTTTCGGTTAAGAAGACGGATTATTATCGGTACACCTTCCTCTCCTCCTCGCGGGCCAAGCCGCGCAGGATTTAGGCAGATTTACTTCAGCAAACACCTTTGGACACTGGTGGAGGAGGAGGTGGAGGAGGTGGTGGACGAAGGAGAACGGGGTGGAGGGGGGGGGAGTGTTTGCAAAAGGGGCCTTTTGTTCGTGGAGGTTCTTACCAGGCAGCCATGATATTAACCCGTGCTTTGGAGGGATGGAGGAGGAGGAGGTGGTGTTAACTCTTTGTTTGACAACTCTTTGCCCCCTTCCCTTCCTCCTCTACCTTCCCCTCCTCTGCCTCCATCTTCTCCGTTTAGAGCGTGCATTGTTTGGCGGCGCTTGTCGTCTCGGCAGCGGCGACTTCAGGTTTTATTTTATTTTTGGTGCGTGTGTGTGACGCGTCTTTTATATATTTTTTTTATTTAGCGGAGAAAGCTGCAGAAGGTGCACAGAAACACACACAGCTACAGAGACAGCACTGCCAAGAAGCATGAAAGCAAGAGAGAGAGAGAGAGAGGGAGCTGCCTGACTAACGCCGAGCGAGGCATGAATCAGCCAATAGTGAGCCAACTCTGCCCCTGTGACTTCCCTTTATGCTCAAACTGCTATAAAGATGCATGCCCCCCCCCTTTAAAAAAAAAAACGCAGCGTGGCGGCAACGTGGCGTTCCCTGCGCGCTTTTGGCCTTAATCCTTTACATTTGTTTTGTGCGTCTTAAAAAAGAAAAGCTGCAGGAAGGAGGTGCTGCACGGCGGCTGAACTGTGGCTGAACTCCGTTAAAATCTCATTTATTTATTTATTTATTTATTTATTTAGCTAGTTAGTAGCTGCTGTGCGTCGGGACATCGCCCGGGCTCGGGGAAAGGGGCTCCGGGCTCAGGGATCGGGGCTCGGGCTCGGGGCTTGGTCGGGGCGGCAGAGATGGAGAGTGATGGAGCAAAGGTGACAGACGTAAAGGTGTTTCTGGCAGCAGCAGCGTTCTGCCTGTCCAGCTCTGACCCCCCCTCCCTCCTCCTTCTTGTTTTTACATCGACGTGACACTCTGTAGAGTCGCCATACAGTCAGATGTCTTTCTCCTGCTTCCCTGACTTTATTTCATGCCTCCTTGCTCGCCGGCTTCGCTCTCATTTTCTCTGTTTTTCGCAATTTTGACGAGGAGGAGGAGAAAAAATAAAGAAGGAAGAGGAGGAGGAGGAGGAGGGAGGGGATTGGGGGGGTGCAAACACAGAAATTGAAACTTCACTGGTCCGGCAAATAATTGCACGCATTTGGACTTTTCATTTTACGTGTGTACACTCTTTACCCGTAAGCCGGCGGCATGTTTTATGCATCGCGTGAAAAATGCATTTTTTTTTTTTTGTTGTTTGGTGTTTGGTTGGTGGAGGGGGGGCAGGGGGGGGGGGGGGTGGAAATATCATGCCTCATTTGAGTCTTTCTCAAGTGAAAATGCAAAGTCTTTATTTGGCCCATCCGTTCCGTCTCGTCCTGCTGTTTGCACTTATTCAGCTGCTGCGTCTTCTTTCTTTCTTTCTTTTTTTATTTTCAGTTTCTCTGAGCGCGACGGGCGACAGGTTGCAGAGCAGGTGTAAAAGTTTTTATTCCGTGTGAAGCAGAATATTTATCGATCGTAGCGCAGAGGTAGGAGGAGGAGGAGGAGGAATCTAACAAACTGGATTGTGTCTTAATAGAGCAACAAAAGGATCAAATATAGATTTAATCAGAAGAGCAAACACATCACAGCTGCTTCCATCCATCCATCTATCTGTGTGCGCACATTAAAATAATCTGCCTGTGACACCTTCCTGCACCGACGTCGCCGCTCGCCGCTCAGAAACACGGGCGTCTTCCAGCGAGGTCACGACCCCGGCGTCCGGCACATTAACTCGTCTCCACATCTGGGCCTTCTCCTTTTGATCAGCGCCACCTTCATTATTCACCAGCTGCCCCGCTCCCGTCCCCTTTACCTTCTTTTTATGTACACGTATATATATTTTATTTGATTTTAACGAGGACTCTCTGCTCCACTTTCCCGCCGCCCCGTGCGTCTTTTTTATTATTTTTTTATTTTAAATCCTGACGCTCTATCTCGGGGCTTTTTAATTGCGGGCCGATCGTCGAGCGAGATTAGGATGAAATTAGGTCATTTTTGCGGTTGCACAAATTTCCCCCTCACTTCCGCGGCGGCTTTCATGTCGGCCCGGCCGCCGCCTGGCCCGCTTGATCAAGCACCTTCTTAAGCGGAGGCTGCAGGGACACGAGGGGGGAGGAAATGGTCAGAGATGGGCTTGTTATTCAGAGATGTGTTTAACCTCCGAGCGTGAGTCAAGGAGAGATCATCGTCTGTTTTTAAAAAAAGCATAAATGCATCTTGATGGGTTGTGATTAGAGGTGGAGTGGGACGCTGCTCAAACACGGGACGGCGTTTAGCTTTGGAGGAACTTTTTAAAGCTTGTAGATGTTTGAAAGTTTTTATTTTCTGCTTCCGTGTGCGGCGGCTGTGGCTCGGCAGCGTAGCAGGAAGGAAGGAAGGAAGGAAGGAAGGAAGGAAGGAAGGAAGGAAGGAAGGAAGGAAGGAAGGGAGGGGTATGTCCTGACCTAGAGAGCTCCCAGGACACGGCTCCAATGGGGTCAGACATGTTGAGCGGCTTTTAGAGACGCTTTTTATTTGATTTTCCTCCTCTTCCTCTCTTAGTCGGTGATTTTTTTTTTGTTTATGTTTGCTCCCTCCCTCCCTGCTCCCTTCTCCGTCCGTCCGTCCCGCTCCATCCATCCAGTCATCTAACCAGTCAGCCCACTCTAATTACTTCTCCCCCACCCAAGGGAAGCTACTTCCTTATCGCCGGGCCGTCTTGCTCCAGCATTCCTCAGATAAATTCCCCTCCACTTTGTTATTCTTACTACTTAGGGGTATTGGAATTAGCACGGCCATCAAAGCAGACCTTGTACTCCCCCCTCTCCCCCTCTCTCCTCCCCTCACGACCTTATCAGCGCTCGTACATGGGGCAGGACGGGCTAGCGTCGCCACCGCTGCACCTCCACCTCACGCCTCCCTTCCTTCCTCTCCGAGCGTCGCTTTCCTACCTCGCCATCCAGCCAGCGAGCGAGCGAGCGAGCCAGGAGCAGACGCCTCCTTCTAAACTGGCAATCACACTATCCCTAATGTTATTACTTTTCATAATTAGTTACAGCAACACTCATTCCACGACTGGCGGAAAGGAGTATTCCTTAGTAATTAAGGTAATGAAATATTCATTTATGCTACCTTTTTCAGCGGCCTCACAAATGAGCCAGCCGTGCTTAATGTCCACACCGCCTCTGATTTTATTATGATGGCAGACTGGCACATCTGCAATTAGCGCCCGCGCTGACAGCTAGCGTGTTAGCGCCGTTAGCGGAGGTGCAGGGAGGAAGGCGAGGGCGCGCCCTGGTGTGATTACACGCCTTCTCTCCGCCCGCCGTCCTGCTACAAGCCCCGCCCCCCTCCCTCTCCTCTAACCTTGTCTTTTTGTTACCTCTATCTCCTCCTCCTCCTCCTCCTCCTCCTCCTCCTCCCCGACGGAGAGGTTACCTTTTCCCAACGGTGAGAAATCGACTTGACATAACTGTTCATCAGTCCGCTCCGCCGGCCGACTCCCCCCGCCGGCTCGGCCCCCCTGGAGGTGGTTTGCATCAAATCAGGCTCAGTCAAGCTTCAAGTGGAAATTGGCAGGCCAGAACCTGACAGGGGAGGGAGGGGGAGGAAGAGGGGGAGGAAAGGGGGGGAGGAAGGCGACAGAAAGCAGCAACCTGAACTACATCCATCCATCCATCCATCCATCCAGCGCCGTGATCGCTCAGGTCAACTTTTAGCGCTAAAAAGTCAGCGTGAAAATGACGCAGGCCGGCTAGCCGTTTAGCTAGCTAGCTCGCTAACGGGCTAAACGTTAGCTACACGGCGCCTGTGAGTTTTTAATAATGATCTGCATCTGGTTTCTGCTGCTGCGGAGGTGGAGGAGGAGGAGGAGGTGAGGAGGAGGTGGAGCGTCTGGAAACGTCCACATCCACATATTTGTGGCTGTATTTATATATTTCTATATTTCTGTGGTGCAGATGTACACATGCCTCACACGCACACATGCTAATTGGCAGACGGACAGGTCGCTGCAGACCCAGATGTGCCTCCTCCTTCCTTTCTCTCTCCTGAAACCTCGCCGTGACACTTTTTTGTGATGAAACTTTCAGCGACTCTCCGCTGCTCCAGATCTGTCGCCGCCGCCACGTCACGCCGCTCACAGACTCCTCCCTGCTCTGCTGCACATATGCTCTTATTAAGGCTGATTGTTTTTTTACCACACCGTTCCTCCTCTTCCTTCTCTTTCCGTCTTAATCTCTCACCCTCCCTGCTCTCCTCCCTCCCTCCCTCCCTCCCTCGTCCCTGATGGGGCTGATGGCCGTTTCGACAGGGCGGCATTGAGGTAAAACGGTGTGACGGCAGAGTTTTGTTAAGCCGAGAACAAAGGCTCGGAGATGGCGGGCCCGGGCCATTGTCCCGCGCGCCGTATTGGCCCTCGCCACAGTTTTGCCGGATTTAATGCTCTGTTTACCTCCAGCCAATCGCCGCTAATATTCAAAGAGGAGCTTCTCCTCGTCTTAGACGCACCTCAGGATGATTTGGATCCGTAAAGGGATCCGGAGCGAGGCCGCTCCTGGGTGAGCGTCCTGATAAGCGGGCGGCGTTGGGGCGGCTCTCTGGGTGTCACTGTGACCCGGGACAGAGATATGAAACGAGGGCATGTCTGGCCCCGTGGCCCCTCCTTTGCATGGTGTTTGGGCAAACTGAAAGCGGTGCTCGGTGGGATTAGTGCATGAGTGCTGCTGCTGCTACTGCTGCTGGGGTCGGCTGGGACGGGGAGGGGGGGGGCGACACAAGAGGATTCTGGGAAGTTTTTGTGTTTGTTTAGCAGCAGAAGCAGCAGAAGCAGGAATCTCCTTCCTCCTGCAGCTCTGATCGTCTCCTCAACATCTTAGAGTGAATTTGTCCGATTGCTCTTTCGCTCTGAAGGTGTTTGTTTCTTTTTGTTTTTACGGGCGACGGAGAAAGTTTCCAGAGAACAAGGAGCAATAAACGTGAAAGCCGCCGCCGCCGCCGCCGTCGAACCCAGTGATATTTTCACGAGCGCATAAAGATTATGAGTCCGTTCCAGTAGCACCCATCTGTGCTTTCATTTGTAGTAGTTAAAGAGTGGGAATAAGAAGGAGGAAAGGGGGAGGAAGGGGGAGGAGGGGGGTGACTTTCATTCGGGTAAATAGTTTGTTAAGGTCGAAGGAGCTTTAACAAGAAGCCCCTCAGCGTGATTGACAATCTTGTTTTCTAAGACGAACGGGTTAACGGGAAGAAACAATTTGTCAACACACGAGTCGATCCAAACCTCTTTCTCTGCGTCTTCTTCGTCTTTTCTTTCTTTTCTTTTTTTTTATATTCCCGGGCAAAACAATTACAAAAATTACCGCAGATAAAAAGTGAACGGCGGCAGTATTTATGCAATCAACATAACGAAGAAACAAAACAATTTAATGTGGGAAAAAATCATCATTCATCTGCATTATAATTGCTTCTCTTTCACATCTACGGGGACGGTTAATTAAAATTGTGATTAAATGCGCCTGCACCGCCTAAGATGTCTTCCCCCTAAACAGGTGCTACAGAATTTAAAAGTAAAGAGAGAGGGAAAGCTAATTAGCATTGGAAATTGAGAAATTGCCTGCAAGAATCGGTGTTAATTTCACTCACTGATGAGGTAATTTATAAAGGAGGGGGGAGGAGGGGGGAGGCTGTGCAGCGGGAGAGATTGCGACTCCCCCCTCTTTTTTTTTTCCAGCGTCCCCCGGTTTTCCCCGGCGTTGCAGGTGAAGCTAAACATTTGCAGCTCGGTCGTAGCTGCACCGCTTTTCAGCTTTTTCGTGCACACACATAAAAACATCTCGGGGTCAAGCGGCGGCGGCGGCGGCTGCACCAGATCCAAACTTGTGGTGGCGTGGAACCCGTCCCGAGCTGCGGTGCACGCTCCCCCTCCTCCCCCCCTCCTACCTCCTCCCCCTCCTTAGTAATTACCTGTCATTGTCCCGTCATTACAGCTGGAGGGATGTGAGGCCTGGAGCTCGGCCGAGGAGCCAGAACTCCACCACAACTGGGTCACAACTCTCTCTCTGAATTCCCCTATCTGTCAGATTTATCTTTAGATGCCCCCATCCTCCTCCTCCTCCTCCTCCCTCCCTACACCCGCCCCGTTGTCTTTTATTTAAGAAGTGGTCAGAAATATGTCACCGAGCATCGCCTCCTCCTCCTCCTCCTCCTCCTCCTCCTCTTCCTCCTCTGGAGCTTTCACAGAAGTTGGTGCCGTTGAACCAAGAAGGGCTTGGACAGGTGGGAGGAAGGGGTGAGCCGGAGATCATTAGGCTTCCAGAGCGGTGCAGCTGAAAGCCGGCGAGAGGTTTCAGGAAAAAAAAAAATATATAAAATCGGGGGGAAAGCCAATTTGCTGAGACATAGTCTGTCGACCTTTCATCATAACTGGGGCCTTTTTCTCTTAGATTAAGTCCAGTGAGCAGAACCCAGCCGCCTGTCAGCCCGTTAAGCTCCCCCCTCCTCCTTCCTCCTTCCTCCTTCCTCTTCTTCTTCACTTTTTAACTATCGTCCTCTAACTTTCCGTCGCTTGTTTCCTTTACCTCCTTTAAATCTGCGCCGTTTTCTTGGTTGCAGTCTGAATCAGGAGTAAACTCCGACAGCAGAGCTCCTCCATGATTATTTTATGACTTCCCTCTCTCCTCTACATCCTCCTCCCCCCTTCCCTCCCCCGTTCTCCCTCCTCCCGAGTCACTCCGTTGAACAGGTCAGGCAGTAAGTGACAAGGTATTCCGTCGTTTTGTGAACCTTTGCCAGACTGATTGTTCGGTGCAAGTGTAGTGTAACTGAGCTGCTTGTAGCTCGCCGGAGTGTGGAAAATAAGATCGAGGACTGCTTCCTCCCCCTCCTCCCTCCCTCCCTCCCCCGTCTCTCCCTCGGTTTCTGCAACGCTGCGAGATAGTAAAACAGATATCCAGCGGCTCGCCGAGCGCTGCTGTCGCTCTTCATACGTCTCCGTTCCACCTGACAGGCCGCCGTGCGCTGCTCCGGCGTTCGGCGCTCGCACGTCGTTTGACCCGTGACCACTTGTAGCTGCCTGTTACGCCGCTGCCAGCCGTAGCCGCTCGCCTCCTCTGCCACCTCAGAGCGCGCTTTCTGGTCGCTCGGCTTCTGTTTCTCTTTATGCACTGACGATGTTTTTATTGCACCTGCTAGTTTTATTTTTTGCTCTTGTGTTTGTGCAGAGACCAGTTCAGTGTTCTGGCCTTTTTTGTGCACGATTAAAACTTAAAACCATGTGGTTGATTTCTGCAGGAAAGCAGGTCCAACAGCTCAGACACCCGTCCATGATTCTGGCCTTTTTATGCACGGTGTGTTAATTCAAAATCTCTTTTTTTTTGCTGAGTTTCTGCAGAAAAGATGCTGAAATATTTTCATGCATCGTCAGATCTTTTTCGCTTTTGTGCATGAAATATTTTGAGGCAGAGCTTCGTGCACCGGTTCATGTTTCTGGTCTTTTTCTACGCGTATTTTAGCAGTGTTTTGCTCTCGTGCACCGACGTCTTTGAGGTTTGTCGTGTTTATTATGCAGCGTTTCAGAAAAAGAAAAGGTTGAAAAATTTGTGGATTTCTGCAGCAAGGCTCTGAAATGTCTGAAATATTTTGCAGCTTTCTGCTTCGCTGCATGAAAAGGCCGGGGATGTTTACGTGGCAGCAGATGAGCTGTGTGTGTGTGTTTTAAAGTAGATGTTAACACGGACATAAAGCGATGCAGGCGCTGATGTGGATTGCAGGTTATTTGGGTAAAAGGGATTTCGACAACTTCAAATACGAGGCGGCGAGGAGAGGAAAGAGGAGGAGGAGGAAAAAAAATAGAAAGCCTTTCCTAAAACCCTCAGGGAGAGACTCACACGACGACACCGGGGGGAGAAAACAATCGCTAATATTAGGAGGAGAGGTGATGGTGGAAGGAGGAGGAGGAGGAGGAGGAGGAGGAGGAGGAGGAGGAAGGCGAAGGCTCACACACAAACAAACAAAATAAAAAAAAACAGAAAGAAGCAGCTAGAGTTTGTTTATGTGCACATAATGCGAGTCTGTGCGCCCGGTGAAGCGCCGCAAATGGGAGAAGTATGCGTGGGTTTCTCAGGTAACAGGATTACGTGGGCACATAATTGATCCATTTGGGGGAAAAATGACAGGGCTCTAAAGAGGCCGCGGCTTTGGAAATGGAGTTTATGAAACAGGCATTCGTAAATTCAAAGGAATCAATATGTCAATTTTATTACATCTCCGGGCCAGATGGGCATTAAAGGCACGGCTCATCCCTCTGCCTCTCAACCTCTCTCTCTCTGTTGTGTCATCTCTCTCCTTCTCTTTTCTTTTTTTCCTCTCTCTCTCTGTAAATGCACGACATCTATTTCCCCGCCGCTCTCCCTCGTCCCCTGCAAACACTTCCAGGTCAGAAGCAGCCGTGTCGATGATCCATCCTTTCTGTGTTTCTCTTGTAACTCTGCGTCGCCTCCTCCGTCGTTATCCGTCTCCTCCTCATTACCAAGGTCTCCGTCTGTCTCCCTGCGTCTCCGGTCCTCAGTGGCCATTTTGTCGCGTTTGCCTCCGTACGCGGAAGAGGAAGCGATCAAATATCACCCCGGTCCGAGCAAGGCGAAGCGGCAGGGGCCTCCGTTCGTCAGCCGGCGTGGCCGTTGACTCGACACTATTATTCTAAAGAGAGAACGGAAAGCCAGCGCGTTTTTTAAAGCTCGGGCCAATAGTCGAGAAAGAGAGAGTGTTTCTGTGCGTGGAGAAGGCAGATTAAGCATTCTGCATCTCTCCCCCTCCTCTCCGCTAAAATATTCACATTTCATTTAAATACAACAGCATCCCAGGCAAGATTTAATTACCATCCAGAGCTATAATGCAAATGAATAATGCAGCAAAGACTGATGCAAACGGATAGAAACATAAGACCGCGGCGCTCGATAGGGGAACGGGAGAGTAGAGAGCAGAGAGGGAGAGAGGAAAGAAAGGGAAAAGGTTAAAAAATGCCTCTTGATGCTCTCTACTTAGCTGGATCTGAAAGGGGGGAGACTGACAGGGAGGAGGAGGGAGGGGAGGAGGAGGGAGGGAGGCCCAGCATCCCCAGCGTTAGCTGCCAGGATTTTCCTTCTCTCATTCCAGTAGTTCATTTTTGGAGTAAGTAAATAATAAGAAGTTGGTGATGCTTGCATTTTTAATTCCACCCCCTCCCCTCCCTGCACTCCTTTTCTCTTTTTTCCCCGTGCTCAGTTCACTGACTGACATCTGCTATCAATGCTAAGCAGGTGTTCCCGTGCAAACAGACGTGCCCCTGTTTGTGTTTCGCCATCCCCGCCACCGTGCGCCCAAATGAGCAACGTGATTAAGAATCCTGTAAATTTTTGAAGGGAAACGGATGGCTGCCCGGCTAGAACGTAATTACACCGCCGCCGACATCCGCAGCTCACCGCTGCAGCAGCCAGAGCCAAAGCAACAGCACAGAATTAATAATATATAATGGCATCTCTCCTTGTAATTCATAAATGAAATAAAATGAAGGAGGAGTAACCGCTGATAGTTTTTTCTTTTCCTCTTTCTCTGGGGGTGGAGGGGTTGCAGCAGCAGCAGCAGCAGCAGCAGCAGTGGCAATTTTCAGAAATTGAGTCAGAGGCGATCGTCTTGTGCGATGCGTTAACTCTCTGGATGTGTGTGCAGCAGCAGCAGCAGGAGTGTGTGTGTGTGTGTGTGTGTGTTTCTGTCTTTACTTTCCGTCATTTATCACCAAACTTCCACCTTCCTCAGCGTCGATCAGCGGCGTCTGTAGCCAACTTCCTTCCCTTCAAGTTCAAAAGACCTCGCCGTGCGGTTACATCGGTTTGCAGGGCTTCTCTTTTTGTGTGCATGAGGAGGAGGAGGTGGAGGAGGAGGAGGAGGAGGAGGGGGGACAGATGGTAACCTCTGGGGAGGAGAAATGAGGTGAAGCAGGAAGAGGAGCATAACCAACTAAAAACCTCTGACAGGACCCGTCCTGACGGGATCTTTTATTCATGTGAGAGACGTGTGATTATATTTTAGTTGTCCATACAAAGATGATCATCTCCACAGCTGTCAGCTACAACATAATCTGCTGATAGATGCGCTAAAGGGGGACGGAGGAGGGGAGGAGGTCTGTAAAACACTTTGCTGGCCACGCTCCACCTCCACGCGCGGGGATTTGTGGAGTTACCGGAGCCTTGTAATGTCACCCAATTTATATCCATTTCTCGGGGCCTGTGTGGTGGAAGCAGCAGCAGCAGCAGCAGCAGCAGCAGCAGCAGCAGCACCTTGGCTCCTGTTTCCTCCCACAGCAGCTATTGATAGCGTCTGACAGACGTTGTTTGGACAGTGAAAGGTAGAAAGGGGAAAAGGAGGCGACGCTCTCCTCTCCTGTCCCCTCTAATCAGAGCCAGAGACGCTCGCATCCTCCCGTACGGATAATTACCGTTCTCTGTGAACGCCGGGACTTCACTCTGAGACGGGGAGGGGACGGGCGCTGACAATTATATTAAAGGGAGGAGGGGGGGGTTCTGTGTGTGCAAAGCCCTCGTCTCTTACCTTTTGCTTCTCTAAACTTGGAGGCGATGTGGAATAATAAGGTGCACGGCGCGCGCGGCTGCAGCAGCAGCAGGACAAACATTGTTTTTGTCTCTGTGAAGACGCGCCGGCCGCCCGCCCGCCGCCCGCCCGCCGTGGACGAGATCAGTGCCCAGTGGGAAGAACAAGGGCGCTAACACAACCGAGCAGAAACACAGACAGAGAGTTGAGGTCTGTTCTGCAGAACAATGAGACGACGGGAGCAGTTATTTTTTTTGCATAAATGTTTTCTCTCACTTGGTGGAAAGTGTCGGTGTCAGAGTTCAGCTCTCGACACCGTGCATGAGGCTGCGGTGTTAAATGGTGTATGGAAAGCTTTATTAGTGGTGGAGGTGGTGGATGCATGGAGGAGGAGGAGGAGGAGGAGGAGGAGGAGGAGGGGGGCTGATGAATGAGCCTCTGATACAGTAGCACACAGAGCAGGCTGTTGTAACCTATAGAGGCGTCCGGCGTAGAATAGCAGGGAGTGTTAGCGGAGGAGAAAAGACTCCTATCTCTGGATAACCTCCTCCTCCTCCTCCTCCTCCTCCTCCTCCTCCTCCTCATGTGTGTGTGTGTGCACGGTTTGGCCTCCTCCAGCTGCTGGGAGATGATTCGGGTCACCACGGGCTGCTGGAGAGGAGGGAGGGAGGCGAACTGACGAATCAAGGGGGCAATTGTGTCTGGTGCCAGTCAGTCGTAATTAAGAGCGGAGGGAGGAGGGAGGAGGACGAGGCGGAGGAGGAGGGGGGGGCACATGCACGGTGAAGAAGAGGAGGAGGAGGAGGAGGAGGGCGATACAACCTAAGGACATAAATGCACACGTAAACACGAGGACGTTCACACACGTACTAAAGCCGGGCCGCCCCATACAGAGCAGCTCACCTGAAAATAATCGCTGTGAGGGAGGGGTGAGGGGGTGAGGGGGGTGGAGGAGGGGGGGGCAGAAGCAGGGGATGCAAATGAGGCCGGAGGTTAGCGTGGGAAAAGTGGAGCGGGGTAGCCTGGGACTTAGGTGATCCTCCGGGCAGGGGGCCGGCCGGCCTCAGGAGGGGCCTTTGTTTGCAGCCTCCGTTTAAAAATACCCAGCGTGCACCACCTCCTCCCTCCCTCCCTCCCTCCCTCACCCCTCCCTCCCTCCTCTTCCTACTCCTCTATCACCTCCCAGTCCAGGCCAGAGCCCAGAGCCCAGAGAGAAGCAGATATATGGTTGCTTTAACAAAGGGAGAGGTGTGCGTGGGTGTCCACTCCATTCATCCTCAAGTGACAAATCTGCCCCGTCACTCAGGGAGGGGTGGAGGGTGGAGGAGTTGAGGGTGGAGGAGTGGAGGGGTGGGGAGAATAATTCAGCTAAATATTTAGACAATTATTCAACGTTTCATTCACGTTTTCTGCAGAAATGCAAAAAAAAAACGACGCAAAACTAACGATTCCTCTTTCTCTTTCTTCTTTGCATCGCCACCTGTGCACCTCCACCTGCGCCTCCTCCCTCCTGCGCCTCCTCCCTCCTCCCCCCTGGATCCCGGATCCTGGATCCTGCAGCAGGTAAGCACTTAACTCTACCACCTCCTTACACGACGCGCCCCTACGAGCTATAACGAAGGCGGGAAATATTGCCTTGTGAACAACACGTTCTCATAAATATTCAAGGAGCTGGATACGAGCGGGGCTGTAAAAACCTGTGTACGACAGAGAGGAGGTGAAGGGGGGAGGTGGAGGGGAGGGGGGGGACATGCAACGGGACGCTAACCTGTTTGACGTCGGTGGATAGCGCTCACGCCGCGCTCACGCCACCGTATCACTGTAATACCTCTCTGTTAATTATTATTTATCAGCACTCTGCACCTCCTCCTCCTCCTCTTCCTCCTCCTCCTCCTCTTCCTCCTCCTCCTCCTCCTCCTCCTCCTCCTCCTCTTTCTCCTCCTCCTTTATCGCCTTTCTAAATAATTCGGACAAACGAGGAGCTTCTCCTTCGTCCCTCTCAGCCGTGCACATGCAGCAGCAGCAGCAGCAGCGCTCAGCTTTCACTCATCAAACTTTAATCGAAGCTCGTGTTTTTAGT
The DNA here is from genome assembly GCA_005024645.1 of Planiliza haematocheilus. Taxonomy (NCBI): domain Eukaryota; kingdom Metazoa; phylum Chordata; class Actinopteri; order Mugiliformes; family Mugilidae; genus Planiliza; species Planiliza haematocheilus. Next base: position 183,465 of record SRSE01001235.1, read on the forward strand.
TTTTTTTTTTTTTTCAAATAAAGCACACTTAAAAAATTTAGATGCAAATTATTTTGCATTATTCATGCCCTCTCCCGGTCCTTGTAGACTTAAACATTTCCGAGGCCACCTTGATTCAAGTAATTACCTAGGCCTCAGCCGGCTCCGTCATGAATAAGGTATTTCCTACAAGCGGAGCGTGCGCCTGATGAGCTTTTAAAGTGGCTCTACACACAAGTTGCTGCTGTCGCTGCTGCTGCATGAGCGACTCGGACATGCGTCGCAATCGCTCTCAGGTGGAGCTGCCTGGAGGGGGGAGGAGGGGGGAGGAGGAAGGGGGAGGAAGGGGGAGGACAGCACTCTCACTTTCATGCAGGTCTCTATCTCTGCTCCTTCTTCTTCTTCTTCTTCTCTTTCTGCACAATAAGAACTTAAATCTGTGCATTTCTACATCTCAACAAGTCCTCCCCCTCCTCCCTCCCCCTCCCCTCCTCCTCCCCCCTCCTCCCCCTCCTCCCCCTCCTCCTCCTCGCCCTCAGCTCTTTGTATCTTTATCCATTTCAGTCTGAAGGATCCCAAAGTGTTTGGCGTGTGAGCGGCTTTGAAACCGACACAACGACTTCTCCTTCCACTCCACCTGAGTGTCGCTGCAGATCCTTGTAAATCACACCTGGCTTTGTTGGGCAAACACTTCCTCCCCTCCCTCCCTCCCTCCCTCCCTCCCTAACACCCTGTAAGCACTTCTTCTTCTTCTTCTTCTCGTTTCCAAATGAGATCTTGAGCCGTTTACTCAAAAGGAATATGACTCTCTTTATGGAGTCTGCAGCCGTGAGGAAATGAGCATCAGGTGATAATTAGCTCCTGAGATTTATTCATGCTGTTTTTATTTATTTTATTGAAGTGTGCGCGGTAGCCTCTTCACTCCCAGGCTGAGGGGACGGCGGTCACCTTGGCAAAAAAGAGGGCTCTCCGCTCGAGTGCGCGTCCTTACACCTTTTACGCGTCACACGAGAGGAAAACAACAAAAAAATAAATGTGATGCAGGAGGAACAGAGAGGCGGAGGGGGGGAGGAAAAACAAAGTAGTTGACTCTGCGACTCCATCATCTTTACTACCCAGCAGAAGAATTAATATTTAAACATTGTAATAATGTCGCTCGCCTTGCATGCACTTTTAAGCAAAGCAACAATATTTTTCACCTGGGGTAACGCAATGATTTTTCTTCCCGCTGTGCACAATTTCCCTTTCTGATGATCTCCTCCAAGCTTTCCCAGAATGCACGCTGGCTGCAGCCGGCCCGTGCACCACTCTCTCTCTCTCTCTTTCTCTTTCCTTCACAACAACAACACAAAAAAAGAAAGATAGAGGAGAAATATTCATGGAGATAAATATTGAAATGAATTATTTTCCCTGCATATGAGCGGCGGAGAGACGGGGCCGCGGCTCCGGGAATGCACAATGCGTCTCCCCGGAGGAGCGAGCAGTGATTCATAAAATCGAACCTGTTTGAAGGAGGAGCTGGAATAGAGAGGAAGACGACGACGAGCTTTTCTTTGCCTTTTCACTCGCCGTGGCTTTTGCTCGCCTTTTGTTGCTGCTGCTGGTGAAACGAAAGAGTCTCTGCAGCAGTTTGAGTCGGAGGTGAAAGGTCGAGCGTGAGCGCTGCAGCAGCAGGTAGACGTGAAGCAGATACGAGGAGATCCGACGGGAGCTTGAATATTTCACAGCTGTGCAGCCCCTGTCAAGCCAGATGCATTACAGATGCCTTGAGCTTTTGTAATTGATCATGAAAATGAATTGCCGGGCGAGCGGGGGCTAAAGTGAACGGCGTGAATAAAGAGTTACGCCTGGATTTGTTTATCTGAGGAGGAGGAGGAGGAGGAGGGAGCGCTGAAACACACCTTGTCTGCAACCTGTGCACGAGAGCTTTCTTAAAAGATCATGTCGTTAAGCTGATTTCAGCGCCTTATGCAAGGTGCCTCGCTCAAGGGGGAGGGAGGGGGAGGTGGGGGAGAGAATAGTTTCCCTCAGGGTGCAGATTAAAGTCGGCGCTAAGGTGTAGAGGCACCTTTGTGTTGGTAAAAGACTCCTTCCCTTTGATACATGGTGTAACCGGGTGAAATCCAACCAGCTACGATAAACGGTGCAAAACGAGACGGGGGGGGCTGAGAGGGGGAGGGGGGGAACGCGCAGGTTTGGAAGGTTTCGGTGGCGAGACGTTTCGTGTGAAGTGGCTTGTAGTCGGAGGAAGCTGAAAGTTTCAGATCACGCTGTTTGTGCTGTTTCTCTTTCAGGAGTGAAACAAAGTCCACCTTTATAGACGTTAATTGACCCCTCCCCCCCTCTAAAAAAAGGCCCGGGACCGTCAAGAATCCAGCCGTCTAGACTGAGCAGGGGGGGGTTTAGTGGAGGGGAGGCTGCAGCAGATGACTTTCACCAATTAAACTAAATCCCCGGCTAATTTCAGGCTCCGCTCAGCTTCGCTCGCGTTATTTTCGCCGCACGCCGTCATGCTTTTAAGGTTTGGGCGCTACCTGGCCTGGACCCCCCCCCCCCCCCTCGCTCGCTCGCCCCTGATAAAGAGCTGAAGTGCACAATGTGTTCCCGAGGAATGCGGTGAAGGAAGGGGAGCCGCGTGGAGCTATTTTGGGCGGCGATGGCTTGTGCAACGTGTTGGGACGCCCGTCTGGTCTGAATCAATCAGACCTCGTCCCCTCCTCTCGTGGAGCGTCTCCTACGGGCCGTCCGGCTGTGACGACCCGGAAGCGATCGGGCCTTTACCGCCTGCGGCTTCTCCAAACCCCCGACGAGAATAAAACAAACCCTGGAGTCTCTGGATTGTTCTTGGCACGGGCAGCGTTGACATTACGCGCTCAAAAATACCAAACTACCACCTTTAAAATCTATAAAAGAATCTCTGGCTTCACGTCCACGCCGCCGCCGCCGCCGCTCGCCGTTCGATCGCCTGCTCAGAGCTCAGAGACGTGACCAGAGAACTGGCCCTGAGCGCTGACCCACATGGACGCCTCCAAGTTCCTCACAGACTCGGCTGCTCTTTTTTTTTTTTAGAGGTGTCTGAATCGTCTGTGGGTGAAGGAGGAGGAGGAGGAGGAGGAGGAGGAGGAGGAGGAGGAAGGGGGGAACATTCTGCATGACAATACCTACATCTGTCTGCCGTTTTGTTCTTTGTCATATCAGGGGCTGTCTTTGTGGCAGAGCGCT